>VZTJ01004396.1:193711-225454 GCA_013397795.1 Orthonyx spaldingii
TTCCCTTCCCCCTTCCCTTCCCTTTCCCCTTCCCTTCCCTTTCCCCTTCCCTTCCCTTCCCTCCCCTCCCTCGCTCCTCTCCTTCTCTCTCCCCTTCCATTTCTCCTCTTTTTATGTCTCTATATATAGAAAAAGGTTTGTTTTTGAAACTAAGCTGAAAACTGAATCAGGGAAATGATGGGAAGGAGAAAGTCCAAAGAAAAACTGGGGCAATCATGAAGAGCTGGTTGAGGGAGAAACCATGACCGACTAAAGGATTTTATACCTATACCTGGGTTACATCTGAGTTTCACACCTGAGTTACTTCTGTCTCAGGGATGAGGGAAGTGTGGTTTCGCCAGTGAGAAGGTAGCAGCAGGGTGGCTGGGGGTGATTCCCCAGCAGCTGGGGTTGCAGCAGGGGCAGAGGCACCTCTCCTGACACTGGGTTTCCCAAGGGCCCAGCCTGTCCCCCCAGCAGCACCTCAGGGAGAGCAGTGAGGGTGAGAGGTGTCTTTTGCAGGAGCAGAAATACCAGACAGCCTCCGCCACAGAAGGGGGACAAAGGGGCAGAGGAGAAAGGCTTGTCCATGAGAAGATAGAAACAGGGCAGTTTTCCTCACGTTTCTGCTCCTGCAGGACTATTTAGTGAAAAATACTGGGCTACACTAAGCACTCAACTTTTCTGTAACTATAACAATAGAAAAAGCAAATTCTTGTGATTTGCTTGTAAAACAAAGCGAGTTCTTTTACAGTGCACCTTTTAGACAAGTCAGGAAAATGTAGCTTTTATCTAATGAACACCCTCTGCCCCCCTCACCCCATGCACCATACATACTTTCTGAATCCCAGACAACTCACAGATATCAGTACAAAGATGAAGGCAAAATAGTCATTACTTGCATGGCTAGGGGGCATCTGATGTAAAGTGCATTCCCTGGGTTTTGGGTTATGGTTTGTAAAGAAGTGCAGAACACTTTCATCTCCTCTTTCAGCCCATATGTGGCTTCAGTTGACAGGACAAAATGTGGCACAACAGAGCCAGACAATAAACTATTGTACAGTGGGACAGGAAGCAACAGGTAATGTTTAGAGGAATTAAATTATTTTTGGATCTGATACTGATAATCACTTTAGGCGAGGGGTATCCAGTGCAAATTTATACAACATTTTTAAAAGACTGGGAGCACTCAAGAAGCAGATAAGTTAAAGTGCAGTATAAATGAACCATTCATGAATTCTGAGACTTCCTTGCCGGCATACAAAGCACATGAGAACAGACCTTGTTGCCTGTCATCCCGGACTTTTTTTAATTAACAGTTGTGAGCCATTCTTGTGTAGTATGTCTGATATTGGTGAGAGAGCTTTGTGCCTTTCACAGAGGCACAGAGAACATATTAATATGACATTCTGGAAATACAAAAAAAAAAAAACAAAATACTGGCTATCATTCAATCTTCAAAAATCTGTATTTCATCCAAATGATAATGTGAAACCTTCACATGACATTCATCTATTAAAAACTGAGGCACTGGAAGTCAGTCTAATGTGCAGCTATTTAAAACAGCTGCTAGAGCAATACTTATTTAATTAATCTAAGCTTTGTGACATCCTAGATGCCTGTGAAATGGTTCCCATCCAAAGCCATGCCACTTTCTGAGAGTAGCCACCGTAGATGGACCAGAGGTCCCATCACCTGTTCTAGGCAAAAAATGCTGGAATAACAGCAGTGTGGGTCAGTGCAGTTCTCTGCTCTCATGGTGTATGTTTATTTAGAAAATGCCTGTGTCTGCAGCCCTCACTTCAGGTCTGCTTGGCAGGACCCCTCCCCTGCGAGGCTGTGCCGGGCACGCTCACTAAAGGGGAAACAGCACTGACACTTCCTTTGCAGGAAGGCAGGGGATAAGAAAGAAAGCAGGCTCCTCTGGTTATCTGGTAAAAGCAATAAAGGGCTTTCTACAGCTGTCAGGATGACCCAGGGAAATCTACCAGGCAGCATCAACTCAACCCTGCTTTCTGTCCTAAAGCCAAACAGTTGACACGTCAAAACCTTGCTGTCAATTCCTGCCTCAGCCCAGATCTCTGTGGGGGCCAATCCTGCAAGGTGCTGAGCACCTCTGAGCAGAAGCCTGGAAACCCTTTTGTCCTGTCAGCAAACTACATGAAAAAGTATTATTTGCAGTCAATGGGACCCAAAATGGACTGTTGTTCCCATTGCCCCTATTTTCACTGTCATTCTGCAGTGTTTGCACTTCATACAGGTATATTTTCTATGGGGTGTGTCCGTCTGAGGTGTCCTGTCACCTGCTCAAGGCAAAGCACTAACCTGGAACTACATAAACAGACTTAAGTCAAGTGAGGAGCAGCTCCAGCATCTATTCTGTCTAGCTCCAAACAGCTATTGCAAATAAGGGGAATATTTGTTTGTGTGTGTTGTTCTCATCTGGCCTGGCCCTAAGACACCATCAGTACATGTATGTGGAGGAAGTTTGTCAGAACTGAGCTCGTGCTGTTGGGGATCCTGAGAAATGAGGGGAAATCAAGGACAGATGTAAAAAAAAAGTGGGTTTTTTTTTAAAGAATGCAGAAAAAAAATCTGATCTTTTCTGAGGATCAGTTGTACCATGTCTGGAGACTTCCAAGGGTAAAACAAGAAGTTTACATTCTACTTCAAATGAAAATCTTAAGTCAAACTTTAACATGGAGCTGCTACCAACATCTTCATTTTATAACATGTAAGCACACATGCCACCACAGAGCTATTAATTTCCATGCACAGAAACTTTTGAAGGCACAGCACCAGCTGCTTAAATATGTCTATAATTATTCACGCATTAACACCTACTGAATTAGCAGCATTAGCACCTACTGAATCATCTTGTATGCGTTTAAATAAATTAAGGCTGGGATTCAGTAGCACTGGCTGGGAGGCTGTAGTTGCAGAAGTTATGGATGTGGTGCTGCTTGACCTGTGGAACAGGTGAAAGGTGTTGCAAATGCCTTTTTGAAAGAGCCTGCCCTCTGGCAGCAGTGCAACCTCTCAGGCAATGGTGGTTAGCACTGAAATATATTCCCTCTGATTCTTTGTTTTTATTTCAATTGAGGAAGATTCTTATAAACCTTTTTTTATTATTATTCCTGCTTTCTTCTTCCTAGGCCCCATTAGGAAACTCACATTTCTTCATCTGTCTCAGAGCTTATTTTATGTGGAAATATTTCAAAATGCATGCAGCTCTTATCCAGCCCCTTACAATTGAAAGAAGTTCAAAGTTGGGCAGGGCACCAAGTCAGCAGACATTAATAACATTGCTTGCAACCATTCAAAACCTGTCATTTGTTAAGTCTGTCCCTCTCATTCCAACAGGCATAAATCATGTGTATAAATGAGCTCCTACCCACAAAGGAGAGCTGATTTTAACATCTAAGCCTGCGCTGTCACCATCAGGATTTTTTTGTTCCACTATTTTATTTTTGAGTCCAAGACCAGAAGGGAGGTGACTCAATGCAAATACACCTCAGGAACATTTTGGGAAAATAAGTTAAGCAACTTCTACATGAAAACTTCAGCTCTTCCCACTCAGATCCCACATACACATCCAGCATAGCAGAAACATCCTTCACATCCCACTGTCAGCACCTGCATCAATCAGGTGGGGAGAGGGGCTGCCCAAGGGGAGGGCAGTGGTTGTCCCTGCTTCCCAAGCAAGTATGGGGCTCTGGAGGCACCATCCTCCTATACAACCTATCTTGCTCTTGCCAACTGCTCTTCAAGCACTGGAAAGTCTGTGTCCAGTGGTGTCCTTCCGCAAAAGACTTGTCAAATTTAAGAGAAAGTAATCTTGACACCACCACACCAAATTGTCATGGGGCTGAGGGCTGGTGGTTATAGAATATCTCACTCATCAGGCAGGCCCTCATCCCTTCCCTCACCCTTCTGCAGACACCAACGTGCTGCTTCCTATGAGATAGCCTCCCTGGCACTGGGGACTGACCTCACCAATTGAAACACAAGAAATTTCATTTAAAACATAAGAGAAAAACATTTTTATGTGGAGGGTGGTCAAGAACTGGTACAGGCTGACCAGAGAGGTGGCAAAGTCTCCATCCTTGGAGATATTCAAAGTCTGACAGGGCACAGGCCTTATCAACCTGCTGCAGCTGATGGTGTTTGAGCAGGGGTTGGACCAGATGATCTCCTGAAGTGTCTGCCAGCTTCAGATATTTTGCCATACTGTGACTCTGTGACTTTGCCTCCCAGCTACCCTCAGACACTGTATTTCTGCTCTCCCAACTCTAATATATCTTTAGTCCAAACCATCTTGCTGTGGCCAGAAAATGTCCTCTATATTACTGTGTGGCAACAGCCTTGAAAGCACATTCGCCCTGGGCAGGCGTGCCTGCTACCCTGCAGGTCAGGGGAAGAGAAGGGACATCCTTCCCTCTTTATGCCTTTCTGTGTATTCCTTACTCGTGTCTGGTGCCCACAACTAGAGCCTGGCGACCAGGCTCTGGAAGGATGAGGTGCCCAGGGCTGTGCACAGCTACAGCCCTGCAGCGCTGTCATCTTCCCACGCACACAGTGTCTGAGCAGAACATATGGCTGTGGATGATCATGGCAACTGCTGTCCTAACCACAGGCTTCCTGCCATGAGAAATCATAGTGACTGGAAAATGGCAGCTTTCTGGGACAAGCCATTACAAAGAAGCTCTTTAGAATCTACTCGAGTTTTTTATGCACAAGTAGGCCTGAATCACTCTGGCTAGCATTTTTTGTTCATACTCTCCCTCATGAACTTGGGCATTTGAATTTTATTTAATCTGCAAAAACACCTAAGGATGATTTTTGCTTCAGAAAGAGTTGTGGAATCTCGGTCCCTAGAGATATTCTTTTTTATGTCTCTGGAGCTAGGCAAGCTAACTCCTCAGAGCTCTAGGTTATGTCTCCTAAACAAAGAAAGTGCTAAACCCAATCCTATTTGTCACAGTAAAATCCAGGAATTGTATGACCACTGTGACCTCCAGCATCTTTCTCAGACTCATAATGCATCCTCTGGAACCCTCACATCAGTCTGTTTCTGCTGACAAGTTTCAAACCAATCAGAAGTTTCATTCAGTCACAAGTTGCTTGGGGTCCTTCCTTCTAATGAATAATCTCGTGTGGAATACAGCAATCAGACTATCAAGAACCTCAGCAAAGCCTTTGCTGATTTAAAATGCTGCACCTGGGTGACTTCCCAAGATAGGGGAATGTTTTGTAGATGTTGTCTTCAACAATTTTCAATCTAAGGCTTGTTCCTTTGCCTTTTTGGGAAACTTCCAGACATAGCTTTCATGTTTTTGCAAAGCCTTCAGCTCATGTTTTATACCCTCTCTTAATTCCTTCTCTGACATCTCCAGCTGCTTCAAGTCTTAATTCCAACTGCAAAGTCTGTGGGTCTTGTTTTAGACCTTGTCTGTGATTTTTCTTTCCCTAATTCCAGACAAGTAGTTTTGATATCTCCACCATTTGATTCTTCTCAGTTCAATGACACCGTCAGCTCACAACCCTTTTTCCATGATTGCTTTTCTGCCTGGCTCCTGGTTTTTCTTCCCAACACCAGGAGTTCTCCTGCTCATTTCTATTAAGAAAAGTAGATGGCAGAATCAGGAATTTCACTGACATGATCCCACTCAATCACAAAAACAAAAAGAGAAAACATGTTCTACAACCACATTTGGGTGCAAAATAGCAAGATACAATTTCTTTGCTATTTCTATCCCCCATTCCCAGGCAGTACTCTACTCCAGGATCACATTACAAACACTTCCCTCTGGCTGTCTTTAGCTGAACGCTGCCATTTTTGCCTACTTTTCTGCTGACCTGGCTTCATTTTTCATGTTATAGTTCTACAGCAATTAACAGTCAGTTGCTGGCTACCTGCCCCCAGTGAAACCTCTCTGTCCACACAGCTTCCCTCCCAGCAGCCCTGCCTGCTGTCCACCACTCCATTGATGGATTTTTTTTGTTTTGCTTGTCATATACTTGCAATGAGCTTCCCCATTTCTTAGAAGTAACGTATAGGATGATTCGTGTTGGTCTGTGTCGTGAGTAAGCCTAGGAAATGTCCCTGGGTGAACAGCACCTTTGCCATCGAACAGCTGTACCCAGCATGCCTCCTTTCCTACCGCATCAGTAAAGGGAGAACTGCAGGATACTCTCCACCAAAAGGAGCAGTGGTCTCACCACCTTTGCTCAGCCATCCTGACAGTTTCTACCTCTACTTCATTTCTGAAGCTCTTGGGTCCTGGAAATGAAAGCAATCTGTGGCCAGAAGTAACTGATGAAAGGGATGAAGGTACGGAGGATGAATTCCATGTGAGGATGGATTTATCAAGCCTTGTTTGTGGTGTCCGCGCCAGCTTCCAAGGATATCTTGTATGCCAGTCTTTGCAGTCAGGGGCTGTGTTGGGGTCCAGCTAGTCCTGGGACATGGCCAGGGGGAGTGCAGTGGGCAAGATGTTTCTCAAAGACAGACTGTCAGATGAGGGGATTACATCAGCACCTTCCATGACAAGCCACTTCTGCTGGGCCACCCTGCACCCACCACCCCCAAGGATCACCTAATGCTGCTTCTCCTCATGACCTAAAGCAGAATTTGGGCTTGTTTGGCTCTACCTTGGGTAGTAGTAACAGCTCCCAGCTCTTCACTCAGGATATGTGCATGCAATCCTGGACTCCAAAGTCAGGCACTCTCTTCTCCATCCTCCTACAGCCTCCCACCAAAGTAGGACCCCAAATCCATGCCCTACACTTGTGCCCCTCATTACCTGTAAAATGCAGGGGCACATCTCATGCCATCCTCACCACTCAACTCCCGACTATTTACCACACTTTTTGCTTTAGCTTCTGAACTCAAGCCATCTTGCCCCTTATAGATATATATACCTGCAAAGCTCAAGGCAGCAGCACCAGCTCTTGACTCTATCAAGGCACTAGCTTTCCCTGGAGCTAAAGGACACCTGCCCAACAGCATCTTTAGGAGCCTGTATCAGAGGTAGCAGCATCCACTGCCCCTAGCTTTAGATATACTGCTTAGAAGTGCTTTGGGGTCAGTTAGGAAACAGTTTGGGGCCCTCTGCTTTCCAGCAACCTATTTTTTAAGTTTTTCAAAGATAAATATATTCCCAGAGCCAGATGCACTTAGCTTTTACAATATCTGTGGTTTTGCTTTACTCCATACTCTGTTCCTACTACCCCAAAAGATTAAAAGTTGATCGCTACTGTCCTGAGAAACCAGAAGCTAACTGTAGACCAGGTTAAACTTAGTTGGTTTTTTTTCTGAGCCATCATCAACAAAGCATTGAGTTTTGCATGTTTGCAAGGGTACCAGAATAAGAGTATCAGTATGCATTTATAGCTTAAGCATTCCCCTTCTACCCTCACAGGCACACACAAACCAGAGCAAAGACCAGGAGGAACTCTAAAAACCTGTGTAGAAGTTTTTATTTTAAAAATAGAAGCTGTAGCTCAGCTCCACACTGACTTGTGTGACAGTTGCCTGTGCTGATTCTTTGCAGGGGTCTGTGAAGCATTGCCTGCAGCAGCCAAACAGGCTGATAAACCCCTGACAGATCCTGCAGGGTTGGAAGGACTCAGCACAGTGATTCTCACAGCCAGCCAGCACCACCACTCTGTATTGACATTGGCAGGGCTACACGGGTCCGTCAGAGGGAAAGTGGTGACATCATGCAGCCTTCATCCTTCCACGGTGACCCACATCAAAGGCAATTTAATCACTGCCCAGAGGAATGGACATTCTGTAATATACAATGAATCACGTTTTGAAGTCCTAGGAGGTCATACACAGCTCCTGGCAAATCCAGTGGAGAGAGGTGATGTGGATGACAACCCTTTACAGCAGATCCCAGAGAGATTGTAACTGATGAAGAACAAGCCCCCTCAAAGGCTTAGCCCAGCATACTGTAATGCCTGGACACAGACTTATCAGTAGCTCTGCAGGGACACTGATATACAAATCATGGTTATCCCAAGTGTTAACACAGCTCAAGAAAGAAAAACTTATTGTAAATGTTCTTGGTCAGAAATTATTAGGATGGTTAAATCAGTTGAATATCCATGTTGTCGCATTGAGCTGAGCACAGCTTGGTACCCCAGCGATGTTCTAGGCTGCCTTTCCAGTCCTACGAATCCAGGTCTGCTGGGCAAAAAGCATGGTCCTTTAGCCACACCTTGCACCAGCAGCCAGCTCCCTTTGCTCTCTTGCTTCAGCAAGGGCATAATGAAGGACCATTACTCGCTTAGCCCTGCTCTTGAAGAACTGTATAATGTCTAATTGTATCTCAAGGCTAACTTGAAGCTAGGCACTGACATTTAAATAGTGCTCTTTGTTGAACACTGTTACACATATCAATTTTTACTTATATTGTTACAGACACACAGCTACACACTCATATATGCCTATAAAAATAATGTGTTCTTTATGTTTGGATATCAAAAAAAGGTGAATTAAAATGTTTGTGAGACTCCCTTGCATGCCTAGGTCTGCAAAATATTACTTTTAAAAGTGCGAAGTCCAAAATATGCAGGGGGATTTAGTATCCCTAAAGTTCAGTCTTATTACTCACTGCTAGCTAGGCCTATTCAGAAAACCAGGACTTTATTTCATGTGAAACATGAAGGTCAACATATTTTATTTCTCTGTAGAATGAAATAAAAATACAACATTCTCCATGGATGTTACTATGAAAAAACAGACTCAGAAGACATCTGGTGGCCCCACAGGTGACCTAGATTCTCTAGTTTAGTTGAGGGGGTTGAATCTCAAGTCTCTGATATTCCAGGTTCTCTCCAAGGAAAGGTAAAATTCCTTCTGGATGTGAGAAACTTACTTA
Organism: Orthonyx spaldingii; assembly: GCA_013397795.1. Taxonomy (NCBI): domain Eukaryota; kingdom Metazoa; phylum Chordata; class Aves; order Passeriformes; family Orthonychidae; genus Orthonyx; species Orthonyx spaldingii. The sequence continues at coordinate 202,582 of VZTJ01004396.1, forward strand.
GCAGCTTCATTAGGAACTCCTATGTTTTATTAAAATGTTCCACAATTATATTTTTGGATGAATCTGCGATTCTGTGAAGCATTTCCCACTTGTTCAGCTGGATGACAAATGTGTTATTCTGGTTAGTTCTACAGATGAACTCACTGGAGTCACACCTTGTCTGTCCACGGGTACCAGCTCCTCCTCTGCTTTAGTACATCTCTGGGAGGAAAGATCATAAACACAGAAGAGATGCAATGGGAGTTTCTGGATATCTGAAATCAATTAAACATGTGTGGGAAACTCTTAGGATACAAGTGGATCTGCCTGCTGGTGCAGCTACCCCTCTCAAGTCCAGCCTATGCAAGGCCAAGGAGATGGCTTGCTGGTCATGTACAGCCACCATGTGCCTCTGACCCCCACCAGCTGAAGGCACTCTGGATTCTCAGCATCTGACAGCATGTGCAGGTACTTCAATATACTGAACACAGTAAAGAGCAGGACATTTGTGAACAGCTGCCTGGGAGACAGAGGTGAGTGGAGACCTTTGCCTTTTTTTATGAGCATATTGCAGCTGCTGGCAGGTCTCTGTTCACAGCTGACAGAACAGCAGAGGAAAACAAAGGAGGGGAGGAGGCTTGTATCTGCATCTGCAAGGGATTGGGAATCCAGAGATTATTCACCGCAGCTGTAAGCTTCATCATGGGCAACTTCAGCAGGAAGAGTTTTCCTACTTGCCAAAAGATCACCTCAGAATGTTTAGTTGTCCCAAGCTGTACTGAGCAAAGTAGAAATGTCGTTATTTCTTTGATCAACAGTTCAAAGTGGTACTTGAAATGCTGAGGTTGTTTGAAGACTCATTTTCAGCTGAACATTAAAAAGGTAAGGGCAGAGCTTGTTCAGAACTGATAGTTACCATGTGGTGATCTACTCTCCTAACCAGGTTCCAAACAGAAAAGTGAGAATTTTCTCTGAAAACCTGGCAAGTCACAGATTTCCTGAGTCAAGCGAGAGAGCTGCTATTTGCATGAACCTCTTTCAAAATCCTTGTATGAGAGAAGAGTTTTTTTCTGGTCTGAATACAATCAGGTCAGAGCATGGAAGTTCTCAGCAGACTCACTCAGACTCCTCTGGCCATCTCAAAGGCAAAGCTGATGGTTTGAGAGGAGCTAGGGGCAGATTTCCCGTTGACATCACTTTCCCAGCTATGACAGGAAACCACGATGTCTTTATTGTTCAGGTGTTTAATGCAGTCAGAGCAGTCAGTAATAAAAAATAATGACTCTGTGTATGTAACACAGACCAAAATCTAGTGATATGCAATTCTGTGCAGTCCTCAGGCTCCCTCCATATGCTGCTGTCAGTTGTGTACCTCTGCTGTGCAGTTCTAAAATGTCTTTTTCCTATGAAATATAATTGCCTGTGTCTTTTCCTGAAGATGGTGAGAAGATCTCTCCCATGTACTGCAGGGTTCACTCGTGTAGTGGTTTGAGTTCGTTCACCTGAGTTTCTGGCTAAACGCCAGCACACCTACCAGATTTTATTCAATTTTGCTGTGAGATAAGGATTAGGAGTAGGTAAAGCAGGCTCAAACTTTAAAGAATATAAAGAAAGTTTATTAACAGACCTAAAAGGAAGGAAAAAATATTAAGAACCAGAACAAAACCTTCAGAACACCTTTGCTCCTCCCACCTCTCCATTTTTTCCCAATGACAATACAAAAATACAACACTTCGACTTTCAGTCAGTTTACCACTTCTAAATTAGTCTTTTCTCAGTTCATTTAGGGAGAGAAGTTTCTTCCTGCTTTACCATGTTGACTTCTCCACAAGAAATACAGTTCTGATGGTTTTCAGCCTCACAACTAGCAGCCGCCCAGGAAAAAAAAATCTCTGCTTGTTGTGGAAAATCCCTCCCACACCAGTAGCCTTCCCACAACTACTACAGTGGGTTATGACAGTTCATGGGGTATTCTTTTAAGGATGAGTGGTTCTACTACAGCAGCAAAGAAATCCCCTTCTTCCATGACTGGCAATGTAAGTCTTCTTTGACCATTCCCTGGGGCAAGGGATCTGGATTAGAGCTTCTTTTCTGTCTCTTCTCAAACTTCTCATCAGGCTGCAATTACTTCAGTATGTACTTATCTCTACACAGGTGCCTTGGTTCACTGGCTGCACTGGCTGCAGTTAAAACGTCACATCCCCCCTTGGACCATTTTTTCATATATTACAGGGAATATTTTAGGTTAGTTTTAATCATCTGAAGAATTTTCAGCTTCTATTTTGAAGCACTTCTCATGCTTCTCCTTCTAGGTGTTAGCTCTGTTTCTTTCACTGACTTTCTGAGTTTCTATGCTGTGTTTTTGTAGGTGTCCTCACTCTTTCTCTGTCTGTGCAGGGGAGGCTGGGTGTCTGCAAGTTTCATCTGGGTAATGAAAGGGTTAATTTCTTTCTTGGGCCTCCGCAACAGTCCCATGATCTTTGCCAGGTTGTTTAAAGAGTCTGAACCGGGATGCAGAAGCAGTCAAGAGTCTCATTAGCCTCACTCTGCAAAGCTGGCCTGGCCCGGTGGGGCTGGCCTCGCCCGGGGTGGGGGGGGCCAGCCTGACCCAAGGTAATAGAGCAGGGCCTGGCCCGAGTCGGATGGAGCCAGCCCTGCCCCTGCCTATTTGCTGAACTGCATCCAAGCCAGAGAGCTCAGGCCCGGTCCTCCCCCACACTCAGCTACACTGCCGCTTCAAACTCCCTTTTCCCCCGTCCTCCCTCTGGAGGAGGGGGGAGGGCAAGGGCCCAGTCTTACCAGACAGAGAAGCACAGGACTTGCTTCTCTGGCAGCAACAGGACAAGAAAAAAAAGATTTTTTTCAGGTGTTTTTCTCTTAAATATGGTTTTTTTCCTGGAGGCGGAAGAACATTTAATTAGATTATATACTTATCAATACTCAAAACTAGCTGCTCACTGGCTCTGTTTCTCAGGAAGTAAGGTGTAGTGCTTCCTGCAACATATGTCACTTATAAGACTGACCCTTCCTGGGCAAACCCACGACAACTCTGTAAGGATCTTCACAGCAGGTGAACATTGGAAAACAAATATCTAGGACTAAGCTGCTCCAGGCTCTCCAAATGACCCCTACCTTCTGCCTCCACTGAAATACCTTCCAAGAGCTCATGTTTTCTACTACTACTGCTAGTGGGAATCCTTGCACCCTTTCTTCTTTCCTGTGTGATTTAACCAGCTTTTTTAGAAAAGCAGGTTTGCAGGAAGTTGTACTTCTGAGGACACGCTTGCATTCCTTCTTAGACCTAGACCCAGTCCTAAGGCCTACAAACAGGTACTACCTATACTGCAAGTTTGGGTCTACTACACAGCACATCTATCACTGAGCCCTGGCGCCATGCCCTAGGCAATGATCAGTGCTGTGCCAGGAAGCCTTCTGCAGTTCTGGAAAACAACCCCAGTTCCCTTTTGGAGATATGCTGGATAGGATGTATGTTCAGGTTTTGACACAGTAAGTAGGATTTAATTGCCTCGGCATTGGTCTTTTGGGCTATTTGAGATGCCCCAGCCAGTGTCACCTGGCCCCAAGCAGAAAGAGTAGATTTTCCTGTAAACCCTCTCTCCACCAACCACCAGAGGACATCTTGGTGTGTCAGGTCCTCTCAAGTGTCACTAGATACCTACAGCTGGGAAACTGCACTGGGCTGCTGGTGCCTTCACTAGGAAACTCCCAAGGAGAGGTTAGAATACAAGTCTAAGTGCTTAAATAAAGACTCATGGTTTACAGCTGAGCTACTCATTTTCTAAAATGGTTCGGTAGTGATTTTGTTGTCTGACTTAATTTGTAAACAGCAGTGCATCAGCTTACATATGTGAATGTGTATTTTGTTCTCTGTCTGCATGTCTGTCAGTGTGTGTGTACCAGTTTCAGCACACAGATAATGCTCAACAAGCACCTAAAGCAGGTAATGTAGGTCTGGCTTGGCTCTAGATCTAGATCTTAATTCCTTCAAAGTCAGGAGATGTTGGGATCTGAGGTTTTGCAGCACACAGAGCCCCATAAACCTCAGCTTCACCTGCTCCCTCCTTCTGCCTCCCACCGTGGAATGACACAGGAAAGCAGACAAAGCTGATTGCCAAGTGGGCACAACCATGCCTGAGGGGAAAATTCCTCCTAGTTTCTGCAGGGGAGTTCATGTCTACACCGGTGCAAAAGGCCTACTTACCTCAATCTTTGCCTGTCCAGCTTCAAGTGTAATTAATTGACATAAAATTATCCAGCCATTTTTCAAATCCTGGCCCATTGTTTGAATCAGTGACTTCCTGCAGTACCAAATTCCACAGGTTGACTACATACTGTGTGAAGTAATATTTCTATCCATTTACTAGCCATTAATTTCTGACCTTTGGGAAATTTGAAATATGTATGATCATGTGAAGGATCTTGAGCCATTCATAGTTGTGTGTTGTGCAAAACACATTTGTTCATTTAACTAAGTCCAGAGTTCATTTGGCCCCAACTTGAGCACCAGGCAAGACAAATTAGCCCAGAAAGCAGGAGAAATAGCAAGAAGCAAGCTGCCAGCTGTTAGATGAGCAAACGGGAAGCTACAGAGATTCCCAGAGCCAAATTGTTATCTTATTTATGCTAGCATAAATCTAAAGTAACTGCACTGAATTACCCTGGATTTATCCTTCTGTAAAAGAGATCAGAATCTGACACTCACTTTGGAAATTTCCTTCCTCCAATTCCCATTCTTCCTAGAAACAGAATGAGACACCATTGTGCCACAGCTTTGTCAAATATTTCTTTACAGAAAAGTATCAAATAACCAACAGTTCTGAGGAAAAACAAAATCCCTTGCAAAACTTTCAATAATCAAAAGAAATCTCACAGTTTTACAAATCCAGAGGTCACAATACCAAGACAACTAGACAGAATTAACTTTTAAAGTGTCCTTTGTTTCTTCGGTCCCTACAACTATCTTCTGTGAAGTCCAGTTTTGGGTCTCAGTCAATCCTAACTGTGGAATTGAGTTTGATTAGTGGGAAACACAGAGAGGGAGCAGGAGATGAAAGAGATGCAGGCAGGTTTAAATGTGCTCTATAAATTCAAGTGCCTTCTTGTACTTTGTTTTAATTTCTCTTCTCATTGTCCCTTACAACTTTATCACAAGGTTGCTACAAGAAAGAAGCAAAACACAAATATTGCAAAAGAAATACAGAAGAGGCTAAGCAATATAATAACACGTTACTACAAACCAGCCTGTCCTGAAAAGAAAATTACTACTTCCCTCATTTCTAGTAAAATCCTCAGCATATTTTTTCTCACACATACGATTTTATTGCCAGGGTGTTTTATGTGAGATGTGCTTGATTTGCAAAAGTAGTTCTGAAAAGTTTCTTAAATTATTACCTTGCAAAACATTCTAGGGTGTTTAATTGGAATGGCATCACTCTATTTTAAAACATTGTAGTGTTAAATAAGCTTGACCTGTAGCACCAAAACGCTCATTTTTATCCAGCTACATCATACCCTTGAAATGCTTATGTATGTGTACAACACTCTGACTTCTCCAGCTGAAAATTAAATGCAAGCACCCATCAAAAAATAATGACATTGCCACCTTTCCTCTTGTCACTGAGACTAATGGAGGAAGAGGCTCTAAGAAAGAAGTGGCCTCATCTTAATTACCAATGGAAAATGAGATTGAACGAGACAGGTATTTTAAGTATACAATTGTGCTCTGAATCCAGATCCCACTTCTGCAGTCACAGAGCTCTGCCTACAGCCCCAGCTGGCAGGCAGCTCTGCCTGCCTGTGTTCTGGGGAGCAGAGGGCACGAATGGGGCAGGGGGATCTCACCAGGAATGTGGGGTCAGGGCCACGGGCAGCAAGGGAAGAATGCTTCTGGCCAGACATGGGGCTACCCAGGAGAATTCACCATTGCTCAGCCAACACGGGGATGGTCTCCAGCTAACCATGCCCCTCACAGGTGCTGTGGACATCTCCAGCTGCCTGCCAGGAGCCGTGTTATAACCTTTGCAAAGCTCATGAGAGCACAGCCCCTCATCCCTTCCCCCTCTCCAGACGCTGATTGTTGTCCATCCTTCAGCAACGCTTTTTTTTGGGTCAGAATTGAAGAAGAGGAAGGCACAGCTCAGTGCAGTTACCCAAATTGCATAATTGTGCTGTATGTGTGAGGACCAATAAAACTATTAGCTGCTGGCATCAAGCTAAAATCCATTAATGACAAACTGGTATCTCTCCAGGAATGTAAAATGTTTTGCTAAATATTAAAACCAGGAAGCTTTCAACTTCTGTCACTAGGTAAAACTTCATTTTGACTGTTGGAAGGAGGGATAGCCAGAAGGTGGGCAAGGAAACTTAGTTACACTGACAAAAAACTATTTAGTGCCAGGAGAAGCTGGTGTGATGTGTTTTACAGTGGTTTACAAAACATGATGAATGAAGACGGATGCTTTCATGGGATCAACACACTGATAAGATGGAAAGGAAAGATAGCAGTGATATGTGCAGGCAGAAGGTTCCATCATGTAGGATGATACTCAGAAATCAGCTCACTGAATTTTGTACCTTTTCCTGTGTGGCAACACTGTGTTGTTATTTACAGTTTTCCAGTGAAAGAGACCTGAAAATTGGAAATACAGATATTTAAGTTCCCACAATTCACAAGAAGCCAGGGAAGTGGTCACAGCACCAGCGTGACAGAGTTCAAGAAACATTTGGACAATGTTCTCAGGCACATGGTGACTCTTGGAGTGTCCTGTGCAGTGCCAGGAGTTGGACTTGATGATCCTGATGGGTCCCTTCCAACTCTGCATATTCTATAATTCTATGATAGCTGAGACACAGAAGGAATTAATCTCTTGGAATTCATGAGGAAAAGAGAAAGCATTTTTATACCGCCACTTCCAGGTCATGCCATTGAAAGGATTATGGTGTACAGAAGGTGGGATGCAGGATAGATATTAGTAAGGCTAAGGGGCAATTTAAATAATGGGCAGCTAAAGGCAAAAACACATGACAGGAAATTTTGAAGGCTTTCAGTGGCAAGGCTCTTGCAAGAAATCCTGTGGCTGTTCTAAACTCATGCAGAGTCAAAGTCATTGGAGGGAAGCAGTTAAAATGTATATACTGCCAGATGGAGCATTGCATAGGGATAAGAGAGCCAAAAATGTATTGTGAGGGTCAGTGTAAGCTAGTATCACCCTTCTGGGAAAGAGGGTAGGATATCCCACAGAATCTGAAATCTGTGGTGACAATATTGGGTGCAGCCTCAGTGGTGCACCCAGCTCCAGGAGTCCCACCAGGTGTTTCATACTCCATACAGTTTTGTCTGCAGGGAGCCCATGGATCTTCTCTTGCCCTACAGCCCAGAAGTCAACCTGTCTGTTTGGCAACTGGAGCCCTAAATACACACAAACTCTTCCATCCACGTCTTCCCCAAGCAAGGGACCTCTGTGGTGAGTTCAGAGCCCCAAACTTTTAGATTCTCAGCCCAGATTTGAAACTGTTCCTGCAGCCTTGAAAGATTTTCTCATGTCTGTGTTTGCTATCCTCTGTAGAAGAAAAGTCTTGTAATTCATATTTTTACACCAAATAATCCTGGTCTTTCCATACGAACCTGAAATTAGACTGTACAGAAATCAGTCTGAGACTGAGTCAGGTTGTCGCTGGCCGCTTGACCGCCCGGCTGGTCAATGGCCGACAGTGTCCTCGTGTGCCCGGATCTCGCGTGGCACAAGCGCGTGTGCAGCGGCACGGCAATGCTTTTAGCCTTCGCGCGACAGCTCCGAGGCTGGTTGATATTTCCAAAGCCCAGGCTGGGGCTAGCAGCAGCTGATGATGAGAATGCGACGCAGAGACAGCAAAAAGATCAAGGAGGACCCGCCCGTGGTGTAAATCCAAGAGTTTATTCCATGCCCTGGAGGGGGCAGGGGAACGCGCAGCAAGGATGGTAACCACAAAACGAGCCCCGAAATAACCGTTGCACCAGGTTTTAAGGGGGGGGGAAAGGGGAGGAACAAGGGACAGGACAAATGAGGTACATGAAGGGAGATGACAGTATCCAATAAGCAGCAAACGTAGGAGGGACATATTTAAATGAGCCAATGGGAAGAACAGAACTTTAGAACCTTCCAGCTTTGTATGAATATTAAACTGACTATATGAATATCTAAACCATCTATGAGGAGAAAGGGGAGGGGACTGTACCTAGCTGGACAGCAGCCCACAGCGGGAGACTGCCTCAGCCTGCCTACCTCTCAGGGCTCACTGTCCCAAGAGGTATCATCTACCCAATCTGCAATCCCCACTGAAAAGGCAGGCTGAGCTGCAGCCTCGAACGCCACGGGTGACTCAGCCGGTGGCTCCCCCACTGTCTGGGTGACCGCAACATCAGGTGGATGTGGTCTCAGTAGCAGGCTGTGTATGAAAGGCACCCGTGGCACACTTCCATCCAGCTTCCAAAGCCAGCGCAAGAGTCTGTCTGAGTAGACTGCTCAAGATACAAGAAGGCAGAAGAAGCAAGTCTGCTGGAGAGAATTCAGCCTGCCATCCCCAAAGGCAGCTTGCTTCTGCCAGGGCAAAGGCAGGAGCTACTGCTTGAACAGAAGTTGAGGGGTGGGGGCTTGGAGGGCTTGGAGCAGTATCTGCAAAGGGTAAGAGGGAAAAGACTCAGCAGGAGAGTAGAGCATAGTCTAGATCAAGTCCTGTGGCTATTGAAATCCCAAGCTACAGGGTGCAGATCATTTTGGTGCACTTTGGGCTACAGGCAGGGGTTAGCTGAATGCTGCCTCTCTGTGCTTGAAATTTTACTCCCCCATTTGCTCTCTGTTGGTATTTACACAGGATGCTCATCTGTACAGACATGTACCAATTGGCTTGACTACAGCTACATCTATGAGGAAGAAAATGGTTTAGAGCCAGAGTCTCAGCTGGAGTAAATCAGGCAGATGTGGACTCAGGCCAATTGAGACCATGCGTGAGATCTCCCAGTTTCTCCTCTCAAACTGTTACATTAAACTAAACATAAGATACAGTAGCTCCCTATCTTTGCCTTGGTTTTGCACACGATGTTTTGTTCAACTTCACATGCCAGGGTAAATACAAGGAAGGCGATCACATGAGAATTGTATCCAAATTGTCAATGACTCACCTGCTCAGACAATTGTAAGGAAATACGAGGATAGTTGTGACCACTCACTGTTTTAGGAAAGCAGAAACATAATCCATGAGATCCTGCATAGATATCGGACCTGAAAGGTCTTTATAACTACACCTCAGTGTACAGGATCTAAGAGCCAGCCCTGCAGGGACAAGAGAGTCTGGGCAGCCCTGCCCAAGAGCCACATCTCTTGAAGCTTAGATGCTGCTGCCCCAAGGGCACTGCCCACATGAGACCACCTGATGATGGAATGAGAAAGCAAAGACCCAGCAGTTCCCGCTTTCTAGGGCTTCTGCAGGATGCCGCCATGTCACTCTCCATGTTATGTTGAGCCATCTGAAGGCTGCTGTCACCTGTTTAGTAATATTTGCAGGGCTTGGTGGGCTCTGTGATGTGGTGGTAGGAGGTGCATTGCCTTTTCCATTAGCACACCAGTGTGAAAGGGACTGTTATACAGCTCGTTTCAGAAACACAAAAGGATGCCTCAGCACCATGGGCACCCTTCAATGGTCAGGCAAGCCAACCAGAAAGGTGCTTTCATAAGCAGACAAAAGCTTCAAGCAGCCTTTTGCAGCACTGTGTGTCTTGTTCCTGAAAATCCAAGAGGAGCCACGAGTGCTCCAGCACAGCATGGCTTGGGACAGACCACGGACCATCTGCATCATCTGCAGTGCCCAGAAGGGCACCCCACACCCCAGCCCATTCCTCTGAGACTAGTTAAATTGGCTTTTATGTCATTTTGAGAACTCAGGTGTGCTGCATGGAAAACAGCAGCTCTATATAAGGCTTAAAGCCAGCATCAGGCCCCTTGGCTCAGATTCTTTTGGAACTGTCTTTCAGTGAGGAAAAGGTTGTAGATAAAAAAAGATACTGGGTTTTTTTCTTCCCTCCAACAGCTTGCAAATAGTACAGAAGTATGCATTGGCCTGGACTTCCTAAGTCCGTAGAGATCATTCCTGTGTACAGCCCATCTAATAAACTGATGAACAATGATTGTGGCATCCAAAGGTGGCCAGTGACTTGCTGGTCTGCAGCACTCATGGGAAGCTCTTTGGTTTTCACATCTGGGCCAAACTCTAACATTTGTGTGACCTTTCAATATCAAGGGAACTTTACATGAAATATAGAGGCAGGCAAATATTTAGGTCTGCAGAGTTACTATGGGACATTACTTACTTATCACAAACACAAAACTCAGGAGAGACAGAGCTGTCCAAAATTTGGATAGCACATTAACTTTTCACGTTAATACACTTTCTCTATTATTAAACAGAAACATTAAATTTCTCCAAGAGCTTAGCCAGAGCCTGGGTTTGATAGGAATAGATAGCCAGAGCCTGGGTTTGATAGGAATAGATATCCAGTTCCATCATCCCAAGGTATTGATCAAGGCTTGTCTAGAGCATCTATGTACCCTAATCCCAGATAGTCCTCTCACTATGAAAGCAGCTCTTCTCCCTGCCACAATGTTTCCTCCACCACAATTACTTCCCCAGCAGCGCAGGCAGCCTGACCCTCCACCACCACCCACAGTGGGTCATAGCAAGACCTGCCACCAACTGCTGTGTGGTAGCCTTTGGACAGCTTCCAGCAGCCACTTTATTCCCAGGGTCACTTGACTGCCACATGAGGCATACACCACACTTTCCACCTGGGATTGCTCTTCCTCATCAGTTGCTTTCCTCCCTTTTGAACAGGTGCTATTTGCAGAGCTCCAACCTGCTTTGTTGCTCTGGCATACGAACCATCATCTTCTCATGGAGCATCTGCCACCTCAGAGAAGCGACATGCTCACCTCCTTCAGCTTCTCCCCATCCTGAATGGGCAGCAGAGATATCCTCTGTACGGTCCATGAACTGGGAAGGGCAGGAAATGGACTTGACAGTGAGCTATTTGAATTGCCTCTTCTGAAGCAAGAGCCTCTCACAGTGACTAGACACATTGGAGAGCCACGACCACCTCCATCAGCTACCCTGGGGTCCCCATGAATGCCTCAGGGGTGCATATGAGCCAAAACTCAGAGCAGAGTGTTCACTACACTTAATAACAGCTCGACTGTCGACTTTTTTGCTCACTCGACATTCATTTGCTGCTCCATCCCTCACACGCCTCTGGACATCATCACTGGTTTGAGTTTTGGTTTGATTACAAATATCCAGAGCTGGGGCTGTGTTGTTGAGCTGTTGCTGTCCATGTGAGTGACATGACCTCCTGTCCCTATCCAGCACAAACAAGAGGAATAAGAACTCTGCAATTTGTTTTCTACCTCCCCTTTTTAACATTTTTTTTAATTTTACATTTTTATGTTGTTAACCAAAACTAACATTTTAAAATACAATGCTTTTTTTTGCCCATGGAACCCAAACTTTGCCATGTTTGTGCACAAAGGGGACAGGAATATCCATGGAATATGTTGAAAATTGCAATGTATAAAGACAGAAAATGTGTTGCAATTTCCACACCCTCCATGCAGGATAACATCTGTCTTTTTTTGCTGTTTTCAGTCCTTACTGCAACATGAAAAACCTTTTCAAAATAGTCAGTATAATTACAGTATTTTCTTCATCAAGATACATTGCAGGCTGTCTGCAAAAGGGAAATGCTGAGCTGCTCCAGAGTCTCCACCATGCAACCTACCTATGCCTGCCCTCAGGGCACATACATATTTCTCTGCTTCCCACAGCCTTCTAGGAGGAATCCCTTTGAATTTGTGGAAACAAGAGATTGGTTGCACCATGCCAGTTGTATCATTTTAGGTGAATTAGGAGCCATCAGTGCATTGGGGAAAAGCCAGTACAGCTGAGCACAGTGTCTGGGTTTATGGCTCAGCCATGCCAGGGAGCTGTGCTCGGCAGAGGAAGGCCAGTCCCTACTCCTGGTGTCGCTGTCACTTTCCAGGGAACCCCAAGGTGCACCAGGAACCAGCACATTCAGCTGCCCCTGGTTCCTGCAGCATTGAACCTGACAGGCCTCAGAGCATCCCAGCTGCCCCAGCCACTCCTGTTGTGGAGGGGAACAGTTGCTGATTTTGAAAAAAACCCAGAAAACAGAATGCTGAGGTGAGAAGGGTTGATAAGGAACTAAGCCTGTAATGAAATGAAAATGTTCACTTTATTTATGAAAAATTTAAGTCTGTAGGATTTTGTCTTTTCCTATTTTGCTTGGCGCACGGTATTGAAAAATGGAGAAGGCAGAGATGAAAAATCACAGAGAGTGATATTTTACCTCCATCATTGTAGAACCTTCTTTAATATCAACAGTGAAGTTTCTTTCAGTGATGTTTTTTCCACATAAAAATCTCTTTTACTCTTCTCAGGAATATGTCTGTTCCAGTGGGGAGGCAGAGTTTTGCATCATAAAAATTGTAGCCATTTTTATGTAAAAATAAGAAAGTGAAAAAGAGCCACTGGGGAAAGCATTTTTTTGCATACCAGTCAGCCTCCACTTTTGCTATCAGCATTTTGCCAGACTAGTCTTTGGGGGGGTGGCATGGTGTGAATTGAACTAGTAGAATTGCAAGGGTACAGTGCACCTGAAGAAAATGAAGTTTTTGTAGCTATGACAGTGATGCTAGGCTTTAAATCTGGGAGTAGGATGGGGTGACTAACATGGAAAAAGGCACAAGTGGAAGAGGGAGAGGAAGGAGGAAATAGCAGATGCCATCATTCCAAGGGGCCAGAGAAAAGGACAACATTCAGAGTGGTTATTAGCTGCACAAGATTTTGAAAGTAAAACTAAGTGCAAGAGGAGCACAATCTGCAAAAGAAAAAGCAGAGGGAAGGGTGTGAGAGGGGAGTATTGTTAGCCTGATCACAGGAGAGAAATGGTTATTTACTCACCATGCTTGGCTGGGATGGAGCAGAGCGATGGAGCCTGGATGGGTGCAAGGGAGCAGAGCGGGTGATCAGCCAGCAGGGAACAGCAGCGTTGAAAAGGATGGATCACTCCAGGGCAATGGTTTATACTTGCTTCATTATTTAAAGTAGGCTGAGGCAGGTAATTACTCATGAGTCTGACCACGAGGTATTTAACAGTTGAACCACAGAAGAAGCTGTATGCACAGACTACCTCTGCCTGGCAGAAGGCATAAGTTGATGATTAATACAGCTTAAGTCACATCTCACTTCTCCCATTGGCCATTGGCCAAAATGAGCCCATTTTCCTTGAGGAATAGGTCTGTCATGTACAGCTCAGCTCCTGCCTGCTTAGGGATGCTGTGAAATTATGCCTGCACCTTGCCAGACCATGCAGGACCCAGGCAGAGCTGCAGCTTCTCTGTCCAAAGACACCCATCGCTCCCATGCAGCTGCTCACTGCAGCACCATAGCGAGACTGAGCAAGACATGGGCTGTAGGTGGGTGCTGCACCCAAGGGGATCTCCAGGTTCAGGGGATCCCTGGAGTCATGGGATGCAGCCCCAGAGTCAGGGGCTGGTGCCTGGAAGTAGTGCTGCACCATGAGGCAGCATGGGCTATGTTTTCCCTGGGGACGGGACAGGACAGAAGGCATGGTCATCCAGCCCAAAAGCAGTCCAGACTGTTTGCATATGTTGGCTTGTCCACATGTACTTGTGGGTGTAAAGCTCAGCAATAGGTTTTTTTTTGGTTGCACAATGCTCATTGTGAAAACAGGACACTTAATTTTGAACAGCACTATGAAACCAGTGAAATAGATGTAAGTATTAGCTGATACTCAATACCAGGAATGACCTGTCTTTTATGTCCTCTCACTGTTCTGGTAGAAGCCTACCAGAATGCAGGACACGTGTTTTCCAACTCAATAGCAGGTATCCAGCTGGACAAATGTGTTTCCCTGAATTATAGCCATATGCCATATATCCCACTTCAACATATCATATCATGTTCCATCTGCACAGAATTTGACACTGCATAAAACAATCTGCTTTGAATTTGAATGCATATACTTCCTCACACAAAACAAAACCCTCTAGCTAGGCTATGAGTCTAAATGCCTCGGAGCTTCTGGTGAAGCTTGTGCCACAAGCAGAAAAGACCAGAACCAAAGCTGTAGGGAGGAGAAGGCATTATCTCTGGGCTGTTCCATCAGAAACAAATTCTACCTTCACATCAAGGAATTTGTCCTGGTGGTTACTGATAGTGAACAGAGCAGAACCCAGAGCAAGAAATATTTGCAAACCCCCTAGGACTGCCAGGCTGTACAAAGCATAATGCCCTGGAGTACATCATCCTGGCTTTCTCTAAGCTGCTCTAAACCTCTCACATCTGTGACAGTGTGGTACTTAAGGGGCAACTAGAGAGTAGATGCCTCAGCAATTTCTAATACTAAAGCTCTCATAATTAGAGAAAAATTTAGAAAAAAAAATGTCATGCATGTTGAACACAGTTCCTCCTTGCACAGACCAACTGCTATGACAAGTCAATGAGGCAACAAGGAAAGGATTTTTCATGCAAATGTGATCGCTTTCAAATTGTTTGCCACACTTCTAATGGCCCCAGGTCAATCCCATCTTCCTTGCCCTCTTAGGCAATCATCTTAATGTAAAGAGGCCCATTCTTCCTGAGAAAAAATGTGAAGCCAGAAATACTTGAGAAGTCCTTAAATGATGAACACTTCTTTATTTCCTCTTCCTCTCTCAAAACCTTTCAGCCAGACCTACAGTAGATGCTTAATGTTGCATGGCTCGGCTGCCTGTTTTGTCAGTCATGAATTTGTTTGCATTGTCTCCCAGCCCAACTGCCTTTGGCAGAGGTACATCCCAGCTAAAATAGAGTTTTAGACTCTAGTCTAAGAGACTAGAAAGAAAGAGCAACTGAATGATAAGAGTCAGTACAACTTCAGCGCTGTTAATGAAAATATTGTGCGTGTAGGGTATTGACAAAAAGGTACAGCAGTATGTTTTACAGAATTCCAACTCGAGATGACAGTAATTTACTTCCCTCTAAAAAAAAAGCAAACAAACATTTGGGAGCTTGTGTCATACTGAATGTTCATCTTCACTAATCAAAGATATATGTGAAGAGGCTGAATAGCAGGGAAGCTGTACTCAGTTCACAGCTGTGCCAAGGGTCTGCAGAAACATCTAAGAACTGATTGCCCTCATGTCTGCAGAGTTTCTGGTTCAAGATGGACCAGGCTTTCCACTGCTTTTATTTGTCTGGTCACAGTAATACCCAAAACTCCTCTCCAGAGATCCACATCTGAATCAATATGAAATAAATGACAAACAGAACAGTAATGTTAGATTAAAGCTCTTGAGGACGCAAAACCTAGTTTCTGAAAAGTATTTTGGAGTCAGCTGTAGGACACAGCTGGCGGCAGAACTTCTGCTGGAAAGTGCAGATAACTGGTTGTAGGCTGATTGAGGCTTGGGAGTTTTTTGACCAGAATTGGCATCAACAGCAAATTGTGCCCAGTGAATTCACAGAAGCACATTTTTGTCATGCTATGACCCATTGTCTGGTTTATGATGGCAACAAGAAACTCTCATCCAGTGCTGGACGCCATCAGAGTGGAAGTAAACAAAGGGACTTGCTCATTCTGAAGCATTCATCTGGCTGCATTAAAGAGAATGCCTTAGACAAAGTTATGAGAGACATTTATTCCACTCTGCTCAGTACTAATGACATCCCAGAAAGAGTACTGTCCAGTTTAGGTGCCACAATAAACCCCCTTTCTCCCATTTCAAGACCAAAATTCAGATCTGTATGTCTCGAGGGAGATAATTGCAGATGAGTGTATAACAGCTTGTACTTCTCCTCAGTCTCAGGCAGTTTATGATGAAAAGATCTCAGGCACTGTGACTCTGCAGAGTTCTCCATGCAACAGCATCTTGGAAGCTCCACTCCCTCCTCTTCTGATGGCAAGGGAGTGAGCAAGGCCCACCCTGGTAGATATATCTGAAAATATTTTTCAGAACACAGAAAGAAAGAGCTGTCCCTGAGTGAGTCTTACACACGTATCTGTTGTGGCCAGATATACTGATGTCCCAGATCATGTTAGTCTGTGGTCAGCAGACTACTAATGATCCAGAAGATGTCAGAAAATTATCTGTTAGATCATGATCCCTAAAACTGGGCACAGCACTTTACCTGAGCCCTCATCAATCTAGATGTCAGAATATTTCTGACACCTAATATCCCAGTTGTTATACTCTGGAATATCCTGGGCAACTGAATCATTCATTCATTACCTTGTATTCAGAATTCATTTCACTATACAGCCCAGATTCTCTCTTGTAGAAGCATTATTAGCTAGGGGTTTATATATATATATCTATTTTGCTTGATGTTATCCTTTCTTAAGTGTAATATTTTGCACAAAATGCTTAAGTGTATATTGTTGCTATTACATTTCACTGTGCTTATATCAAACTGTCCCTTTAATGTAGCAAAATCATTTTGGAAACTTAAGTGCCTGAGTTGCATGTCAGTCTTACCAAGAAGAACATGACACTAATTGGATATGATTTGTTCTGGATAAATTCACACTGGATATTTTTATCACATTATCATTCCACAGTTGCTATTTTATGAAGCACTTGAATTTTTTGTAGTAATTCTCAAAGTATTGGAGGTATCTGAGACAGGTTGTCTGGTCTGTAATTCTTGGTACCTTCTAAATCTTCTCTGTGTTCTTAAATACACTTGTCAATATTTCAGAAATTCCTGTGGTTAGCTCTTTATTAACCACAGTAAACTTCCCCAGGACTTCCTGCTCCAAGTACATGCCCTTTATTCAACGGTTCCTTCACTTCTCTCCCATGAGCTGCATTTCAGTTCCCTTGCTAGTTCTAAGTGTGTTCAGCCTCTCATAACAAGTGTCCCCTGCTTGCAAAGGTGGTGTTTCATACTTCAGCTCACTCTGTCATTTGTCCTTTGTTCAACATCCCCATAAAGTGATAATCCTTTTCCCTTTTTCCTAATTCCTTTTTCCGGTCCCTTTTGCACTCTTTATACTTCAGTCCTTCTCTTTTACTTATCCTAGTAGTGTCTTTGCTCACTTTTTGTATGATGGGTTTTTATCAACAGATAACCACGTAGCTTCTGACTCAGACCCCCTGTATTTCTCCAATGCTGTCCTCCTTGCCAGCAGGATAGGTTCCTATGAGACCTTTAACTAAGGATTTCTTCCAAACTACCTGTTTTCTTAGGAATCTTTCTCCTTGAATTCAGAAGTTTCCCTCCTCCCTTCAGAAGTTTCCCTATCAATTGCCCGAAGTGAGGAAATCTGCCATACAGGAGTTATTTGGTCTTGCTCTCCTCCTCCACAGACGCATGAGCTCAACTTGCCTTCTAGCAAGTTTCTCTTTATTAATCATATCTATCATAGCTTATCTGGCCATGTCTCCTGTAACTGCCTTCACTCTTTGAAGCAGAGTTGTCCAAACACATTCCAAAAACTTGAAGAACTTTTTGTGCTATGCTGTGCTGTGCTGTTGGGTTAGCCCTCCACAGGTTGGGTTTTGTTGGTTTTTAAATTTTCTTACAGCAGATAACCTGGTTAGACAAAGTCCTTGATTACCACTACCTCATATCCTCAGGACACTCCCAGTAGTTGCTCAAAAATGCGACATCAACCTCCTGCTCATTCAGTAATCTTTAGTAGAGTTTTACTGTTCCTCTATTTCATCTCCAATTGCTCTGTCTTTCCCCTCTCTCCAGCCTTCTATACTTTCCTAACATGCCAGATAACTCTTCCCATCTTTACTGCCTCTACTTCCTACACAAATTATACTCTCTCTGCTAATATTGAAGTGCCGCAATTTATTTCACTGAGCCTGTGTGATGTTGATTAAACTGTAGCCTTTGTTGTGTCCCAAGACTTCTTGTTCTTCCTGTTTATTCTCCATACTCTTACCAGTAGAGTGAAAACATCTCAGATGTTTGGCAGGTTGCCCTTACATTATCCCTTTCATTCTTCTATGGCCCTCCTGCAATTTCCCACTTTCACCATAGCAATGCGTTGTCAACCAGACCTCTACTTTTCTTACTCACCTGAGGTCTCTCCTGCCCACTCGCTCCAACCCTGCTGTCCTAGGAGCATTTTCACTCACTTTTCTCTAGTAATAACATTCTCACATTCTGGAAAGCAATGTTTTTTTCCTCCAGTTTAACAATGCTCCGTAAGACAGAGATTCTCCTTAGGGTCTTCCTAAAAAATGGTGCAGTAAGTTGTTTGTAGGAAAGCAGTCTTATCAGATAAAGGTCCACAGTCTAATTTCAGATTTCTCAGTTCCAGAGAGGGGGTTGACAGCATTCATAGTTTAAATGAACGCTAGTTTTGTCACAATGCTAGCACATGGGCAAATATGAAGTCCCATACTCTGCATCAGGCTGATGTTGTGCAAAATTAGCTCTGGGTAAAACCTTGGGAGAATTCTTTCTAATTCTCAACAGCATAATACACGAAATAGTAATGTATATTAAGTAAGACAGTGGTACTTTTCAAGGCTGCAGTCATCAAGGAATAGGCAGATGATGAGTGTAGCAGGGACAATATGTTGACTCTCCTCCCTCACAATTATGAACAGCTGGAACATCCTCAGTTTACAATACGTCTGACACTGCAAAGAAACAAGAACAAATATTTGGAAATCTAATCACATAATATAGCTGAATGCTGACAAGAGGACCTTGCTCTAGGGGAGTATACTCCTTTATAGCATATGGCTGCTATGTGAGAGAACAAACTACACACTGTTGATATCTGCTGTCCTGCTGCCCTGCCTCTGAATGATTGACAAAGGTGAAGTTCAGTCACTCGACTTCCTCAAAGACGCAGATGTGCTCCTGAAGCAATGATAAGAGGTTATGAAGGAAGATGTTTCATATAACGTGATCAGCTCAGCTAATATTTGAGGTTAAACATCGAGTTGTTAAAAATAAACATGCTTATTTTATAAATGCAGTAAACGGACCAACTTCTCATCTACATGGAGATAACAACACGGAAGATTGGATCTGCTCTTTATGGGGAATTTCCAGTTTTTTTCCCCACAAAAAAAAACATTTTCAAAAATACACCCCTCCCACAAATAAATGTAAGAGGGACTCTGTGGTCCAAAAAGGAGTTTACTTATAAAGTAAGGGCTTAAGTCCCTTGCTGGCTTTTTCATTCATATACTCAGAATTTGTTCCAAAGCATATGTATACTTCAAAGATGAGTCAGTGGTTTTCTTGTGCTTGAGCAGCATAGCCAGTGTGATGGATGAATTGTGTAACATCTGCTGATAAGTATCACACCATCAGCCAGACCAACTTCAGCTGTCTTCTGTCCCTCGTTGTCTATTCCCACTATTTCATAGATTCTGCTCCCTCTTCTGGCCAGCAACATAATAAAGGAAATAATTCTTCCCTTTTAAATGTGATTTTGAGCATGGGGAGCTGAGAAATGGAAAAGAAACTTCATATTACTTTGGCAGGACAAAGAGATCTGAGTTGTACATCTACTGCATTTCCTTATTTGGATTTCTCTGTAACAAAGGCTTGCAGTATTTGTAGTAAAAAAACCCTGAAAAAATAATCACAGGTATTTTTTGTTACATTTTCGATTTACTGGTTATCTCTTGGGGGGAGGGTAGGAGAGAAGAAGGGAGGTACAAGGAAAGGAAGACCATCAATCAGCTTTGCTGTATCTATTCACTTCTCCCTCTCAGCACCTTATTGCTCCTTTTCAGATTCATGCAAAAGTATACTGCAGACCTAAAAAAGGAAGTGACCAGAGATCCCATCTTTAGGAATAGCAGACTTGCCAAAATGGGCTCAGATCATGTTATATTAGCTATAGCATGCAGAGCACATGCTCAAAAAGGCCAGTGTTTTCTCTCTTTCAGTAAGCAAAATCCAAAAGATGTGCCTCCAAGGCAGACACTGCAGTTTCTAACTATTTTTGTCTTTTTTTTCAGGTTCTCTCACTTCTTTTGGAGGCTACCAACCACAGACATTTGGGACAAAGGGCTTTCAAACATTTTCTGGCCATTAAGGCCAAAAATTCAGCTAATGTAGAAGGTACAAACTGCACTACACTGCACATCCAGGACAGAAAAACTTTACCTCTTTAACGACTTTCTTTGATGGAAGTTTTCTGAGGCCTCCCATGGTTGAACTTTGTCTGATGAAGCTCCCCAAAGCTATGTCTGAGGCGGAGCAGAAGGGACAACTCAGTGACAGCACAGCTTGCCACCAAGTGTGTGATGAATGGGCTTGCAACAGAAGCAATATTGGTTTTTACGTGGAAAGGAAATTGCATTGAAAATCTCAGTGTATTGTTTTAGCCAAAGCATTGTCTGTACACACAATAATTCATCTGCTCAATAGACAGCAAAATAAAGAGACGATTAATTTCGCCTTCTCTAGCTGAGAATTTTGTAAAATTTCAGATTTTTAAATCATGTTCATTTCCAGTTGACAATGTCATACGTATCTCAACTACCCTTCCTCAAAGAGTATATTGCAGCTTGTTGGGCAGCGTTTGCCCATTCTTTCCCTCACAAAGAGAACAGAGGGTTGATCCATAGCAGAAGACTGAATTGGTGTGGTCAGAACAGCAACCAAAGTTCAAACTAGTCAGAACTGAACATGGTGAACCTGGCTTTAAAACCAAAGCCCTTTTTAAAGCTATAACTTCCAAATGTACTATTAGTAACAAACTTGAAACACTGTTAAGTACTAGAAAGCAATATTCCTCTGGCAATTGCACCAACTGTAAGGCTGGAGTCTTCTACAGGACTCTTAGCTACTGCTATTCAAACACTCGGGCCCGATTCTGCACTCCTTTGTTCAAGCATCAGTCCAAGGGAGTGAAAGCTGGTCAGACAAAAACGTGTGGGATCAGATCTTGAGATACGGCAAAAAAATTCCACTTTCCATGAAAGGAACCTTGTTTTCAAACACATTCCACAAGGTGAGCAGCTCTTTCAGCCCTTCTGCATTTAAGATGAGGCTTTTATTTTTCTCCCTGGGAGTGGGGCTCACAGCCCCCAAGCTGCCTGTACCACCTCTGCACGCATCACTGAGAGAGGATCCTTCTCTTACTGAAACAGCTACTCATTGAATAGTTCTTCATTATCTAAGAGATAGCCAGGAAATATTTAATAAATATATTACCCATTGCATCAAAATAAATATCATTTATAAAACATTCATTGTCTTTTGCTCATCATCATACAGTGTATATTAATGTCCCCAATACATATGAGATTTACAAACGTTTGCCTGAATTTTACCCCTTAATGCATTCTCCCACTTACAATAATCATTGCATAAAATGCATAAAAACATAATGCAGCTTTATGCCACTGGCATATACCAAAGATGAAACTAAAGATCTTGTGAGAGTACAAAAAGTCTTCAGACAGGAGGAATGGCTTTAGATACGCCTTCAAGTGGCACTTGATCCAACTCAACTCTGCAGCATTTTAGAATTAGAGCCAATATTTACTTGAGAACTCAGAATTACTTAATCAAATAATAGAACATATAAAAGCAAGCTGACTTTTTGCAAAAAAAATGTTTAATAATACAATAATAGTTGTAGTATCGTCCAGTAAAGGTGTATTGTAAAAATGTTCTGAATATTAATTTACCTCAGATAACTTTAGAGTTGTAAATACTTGCATTATATTGAGGTAGACAGTAAAAAAAAATCTTTTCTCCATTATTAGCACAGAATTTAAATCTTGTAATAATATCTTAAGGAAATGATAATGTTAAGTAAGGATGAAATATTTGATTAATGCTTAATTCTGTACAACTCAAATATAAACTTTTAAAAATATTAGAAATTATAACATTTCGAGTGCATATCATGTTTTGTACATTAAAAAAGAAATGCATGTTGTTCATCTCCATTTTGCACTTTTCAGTCTGTTTAAATAAACAAATATTTACAACTTTTATATGAACAACAGTGCATCCAAAGCAAAATGTGCATTTTAAATTACTGCTCCTGGTCGAGTCTTTTTATTAGCATTTTATATTATTACTCTCTTCTCTTTTTTATTTTTTTTCACAAGTTTGTAGCTCTGCAAAACCAGATAAGCCAACAATTCTAGAAATCGGTGGGGAAAAGCCTGAAACTACGAACATAATAATTACATTAAGAAAGGGCTAGGCATTGCTTCGAAGTGCACTTTCCTCAGGTGAAGCCACAGCTGAGACCAAAGGTGGGAAAGAAACAGAAATCTTACATAAAACGCCTTTTCCAGCAAAACATTTGCGTATAATACTGCTGCAAGTTGCGAGGGCTGCCGCGACAGAGCTACCCAGAGACCTGGCAATGGCATCCTTGCACTTTTCGTGAGACCCGAAGGAATTTCCTTTCCAATCCACCTCGGTTGTGCTTTCTGTAACACTTCGCTCTTCACAGTTTTTCTTTGCTGTCTTAAAATAAAACCTAGCTGGTAATTACAATCTTAAGCAATTCTTGTTTTCTTTTTTTTCTCCTTTTCTCTTTTTTTTTCCCTTGGGGGCGGGGGGAGAAGGGGGGCCGTAGGCTATTTCTGGCTGGTAAGCTTGCAGGAATGTGAAAGAGAGAGGGCAGAAATGAAACAGCCCTCTTCAGAGCAACTTCAGAGAGAGGGATCCGTCTGCTCCCTCTCCCTCCCCCGACTCTTTTTGTACTTGGTAAATTGCCTTCACCTTTGGAGGGAGGAGGATAGATCGCCAGATAAACCCCGGGGGAGAAGAGGGGAGCGGGGAAGGGACTGGGCGGGGGCGTCGCCGCCTG
>VZTJ01004396.1:236522-291065 GCA_013397795.1 Orthonyx spaldingii
GTGCTCGGGGGTCCCTGTGCTCCCTCCTCGCTGTGCGCTCCGCGCGGGAAGCGGACGCGAGGGCCGGAGGGAGATGCCGCGCGTCTTGCTGCCACCTCTCGGGAACCGCTTCTCATCCACCCACCGATGTGTCATGTGTTCAGGTGCCTCGCAGCTTCTCCGGTTTTGAGTGTGTGCGATACTAATGATTTTACTTTAGGCTCTCTGTATTCCCGTGGCGATGTGACTTGAAACTTGGCACAAAGCAGGGGTCTTACAATAAGGAGAATTTGGTGGAAAGTGAGGGTCTCATCTTGGGATTGTGCCAGGGCAGCCTTGAGGAAGACCCTGCCACCCATCAGAGAAGGAAGGGAAAGCATAGGAAGACCCAGAGACCATTCTCCTTGTCTCAAAATCTGCAAATCAGCCACCAAGAGGGGACCAGCCCAAGCGGAGCACAGTGCTAATCTGGGGTCTGGCAAAAGGCAGCGCTGGGCATTACTGGGCAGGCAGCACTGTCAAGATAATCAGGGTAGCCTGGGGCAGGCGGGAAAGATTCATCAAAGCAGGGCACACATTTGCCTTGTGCTGGTCATGCAAAGGGCAACAGTGGGGCAGAAGTACAAGGATTCAGAAATTCACCTACTCCTTTTCATTTGGCTTTTCAGAGGTGCATCCTCCAGCATAAAACTGGTGTTGATTCTCCAGTGGTTTCATCCAACCACCTGTCTAGGGTTCAAAACCATGCACAAAGCATGATAACATGCTTGCATAACTCTACCTATCCTGATCACTGCTTGCTTCTCCTTCACCTTCTCATCCTCTTGCCTGTAGCATGTCACTGCTGCTGCAGGCAGCCACAAATCACCCTCCTCCGCTTCCCCATGTGACTTTTCTTTGCCCTGTGCTGAGCTTTCCTCCTTTCCTGTCCTCATCACCCATTGTCCCTTCTTCCTAGCTCTCCTATCTGCCCCAACTCTGCCACTGGTGGAGTTTTCTCTTATTCCAGTGAAAGGTCATGTGTGTTTAGCTGTGAAAGCTTGGTGCATAGTAAATAAAGGGAATCTGGCATTCATCCCACATTGAATCTGAGTTCTCTGACCACGCTCCTCCATCGGCTGCCACTCTTCATGCAGTCATACACTGGACTTGTCTTTTTCTTCCCTGTTCTAATTTTCTGCCAAGAGAGAGCAACTCATGCTTAGGCTTTTGGCACCACTCCCAGTGCAACACAGGATCAGTGAGATGAGGCAGATCCTGACAGGGCACATGGAGCAGGCTTCTAGCCTGGCACATCCCAGTTTGACTGTAGGGTGCTTAGTCCCACTGTGTTGCCCATCTCCTATGGAGAGATGCTAGGGACGATGAGGAAGAAGAGGGGAACATTCAAAGCAAGTGATGGGCTCAGGTTCCAAGTGAACAAGGCTGCATCTCTGATAGCAAAAAAGATAATTCCAAGACAGAAGCTCACACTATCCTGCAGGTGTCCATACATGGCTTAGAGAGCTCCCTGGTGTGGTTTTGGCCCATGCAAACTAGCACTTTCCCAGCCAGTACCCAGGCCTGTTACAAGTTATGGCTTGTGCCAGGGGCTGTCCCTCGATGGCCATTTGGATGTGACCATGTGGATGTGGGACACGTCACACAGCTGGGATTAGAGAATGGGTCCCGTCATTGCCTTGGCTTCTTTTTAGCAGGATAGATGTACTGCGAGGTGCTGGCAGATGAACTGTGAAGAGACAGGGCTACAAAAAAGTATCAGCGACAGTGCAGAAATGAGGCAAGTGTTCTGCAAAACCAATTCCCGCTTCATTTCATCTCATTTCTTCATCCTCTTTTATTTACAGTGCTTTCACTCTTCCTGCCTATCCTCTGGCTTCGCAGACACCCTCCTGACCACTACCCTCCCTTTTCATCAGCTGGTTTCTGCACTGGGACCTTTCCCCCTCCTCCTGTTCCTTTGGCTTCACTTTTCTGATGCCTCACTTTTGTTGCTTCTGCTCCCCTTTGCCACTCCCATCCTTTCTGCTCTGTACTTAGCATTTTGGCTTTTTTTTTCTTGCCATGACCCAGTTCCTTCTGGAGTGTTATCATCACTTTTTTGTTTCCTTCTGCCCCTTTTGTGTCCTATTCACTTATTCCATGCTCCTGCCGGCTATCTCCAATCAGCTGCCCAGCTCCAGTTTCTCCTCCATCAACTTCTGCCCAACCCTAGCCCCCCAGGCTCTTTCTTTTCTCTCCTGCTGTATTTCATTGTCCTATTTTTCTTTTCTGATATTGTTCTCACTTCCCACATCCCCTGCTTGTGGTCCCAAGTGCTGCTGCTGCACGGCTGCCCTTTCCCACTCTCACTCCGCTGGTTTCCAGGGTCCCCTCATTGCTCCCAGAGTGTCTGTTCCCTTCCTGCCTTTGTCTCTCGGTCTGTCTCTCCTCTTCCCTCTTTGTTCTCAGCCTTTTCCTCCCTTGGCCTCCTCCTCTCCCAAGGGGTGGTGGTTTCATACTAATGCAAAGCTGCAAGGTCTCAAGAGCAACTTCCATCAGCCTGATTTAATTTCTACCTGCTGCTTTTGCATGTTTTAACGCATTCTCTAAAATTGACTTGGATGGCTGCTTTGCACTGTCACGTCTTTACCAGGGGCCAGTCTTGAAAGCCTCTGCAGCTAACGGGGGCCTTTCCTCTGGCTCTTGTGACCTTTCAGGCAGTGTGGAGGCTGAGGCCCTGCTAAGGCAGATGCCCCCCTGGTAGCACCCCAAGACAGTGTTGTTTAGCAGGTGAGAGCATACACAGGTAGTAGGAACAGCCATAAATAGGCAGTGTTGCTTTCTGGCCCATTTCTCAAAGCATTAGGTTGCTCAGGGTGTCCCCTTGCCATTTTGGAAGACACTGCCATTGTTCAATACAGCTAATTGCCAAGACAGTCACTGAAGGGAATGACAGAGCAGGGAACTGTGGAGATATAGCAATTGTGGCACCTCATGGAGGTACACAGTCAGGTCACTGCAACGGACTTGAATATATTGAACCAACTTAGGAAGTTTGGGTTTTGATTGTCACTGAGAAAACCGTGTGGCTCTGGACCTGGGAACTGCAGGCAGGAGTGGGCGCTTTGTGGGACAGCATGAGAATGAATCAGTGTCCGTGAGACACTTGGGATCCCTGCTTCAGTGCATGGCAAAGAGTGTAATAATGGCAGCAACAATGAAAAGAGTAAAATAATAGCAGCCACCAGAAAAGAAGAATAGCATTTTAAAAAATTATTTCCTTTCTGGTTTTCTCAACAATAAAAGTTGGCCAGATTTCAGTTTATAATTGCATTATACATATTTTGTAACAACTTTTTAATTTCAAATATGTTTCTTCAAACTAAAGCAATTTGGACACTGCAAAAATGCAGTTTTAAAACCAGTTTCATTTATTTCCTTGCACTACCGCACACACTTTTCACATGTTTCACATTTTTTCTTTCTGTGAGTTTGCTATTCTGGGGAAAAGAAAAATGAATGGCAAATTTGAAAGTCAGGAAGCAGTCCAAATAAAATGGGATTTTTTTCATCAGGAAGTTTAATGGAAATTTCTGTTGCTATAACCATAACATGAGAAGCAATGTTGAGGAAGAATGTCAGAGGTTAAAATTCATCCCTGCAAAGTGGTCAAGCCAAGATGTAAGCATCACTCATTTCACCTCTGGTTTGTGGCCGTTTGTAAGAGTTACTGCGGTGTGTAAGGGATATGAGTACAGAGTTGATCAGTTTGTAGACATTCCTTCTTAGTATTTTTCTCTTTTTTTGCATCTAGGTTGATGCTTGTTTTAACATGAACGATCTGTTGTAGGATTTTTATTTCTGCGAACCAAAAATCATTCTTTGTTAGGATGACTAGAAAATGTACCCCCTCAAACTATGAGTTTTCCCCCCCTTTAGCACAATAGGCTCCAAAAAGGCCGTGGTTACACCACATAATCAGGGGGCAGGGATTCCCACTGACACAGCAGTTAGCACATTTTCTGAAATGCCCGTGTAGTCCATATGTGCTGGTTTTCAGCAAAACACCAGCCTCCACAAGCCTTGGCTTTGAAAATGGAAATTGTCTTTCAAAGGCCCTGGTTCTGAGGCATTAAATTCTTATTCTTTTAGCCTCAGAATTTTTAGCACCTCTAATCTTTTCTGCCCTGCTCCTGAAAAGGTTGGTATTCAGTGTTTCGTACTTGCAGGAATATTTATTTTTAAGTAGGTATGTTTTGACCCCTTCCCCAGATGGATCTTCCCTTATGGATAATGGGTCAGCTGGGCTGCCCTGCTCTTGGCTGAGAGCATCTTCTGAAATAGAGCACCAAGCTCCTTCTCTGCTGCCTGCTTTCTGAACCATCACATTAGCCAAAAATATTTTTTTTTTCCTTAACACAGAAAACCATCATTTTTTTTCTAAACATATTTATTTCAGCATGCCCCATCTTCAAACTGTCAACATAAAGCTCGAAAATCTAATTAGATCAAGATTTTTAACTGCTAAAACTATGGCTTGTGAACTAACAGGAGACAAAGGAGCATACCCAAATAAATAGGGTTGCTTTAGGAGAGTCTGAAGTACCTCCCGCATTGTGGTCCTCCTAATAAAGTTCTGTTTCACTTTCCAAGCATCCCTCAAGGGATCTGCACCTCTCCCAGAGCCCCACAGCCACAGAGCTCTTCCAGACGAGTCCCCCGTGTTCCGGCTCAGTGGGGGCTGGTGCAGCCCCACAGCGTGGAGACAGGCTTTCCCATTTCTCTTCCTTTTGCTCCTGCTTCTGGTGGTTAGTCTTTTCGCAAGAAAAGTCGGGAGAAGGAGCAGGGCTAACCCTACACAACACTGTTGCTTTTTATAGTGTTTCATTTTGCCACAAACCAGTGGCAACTTTGCTTCTCTGCAAGCTCTCTGCATTTTTGTCACTGTCTTAGATTAGAACCACATTGTCTCTCACTCACAGTTAAAAACTTAATATATGGATGTGAGGAGTGAAGCCACTCCTGCATTGTTGGTGCATCAAAACACATCCTGACATCAGAAAAGCAAATTGCACTGTATAGATCAGTAGAAAGGGAAGAAGTTTGCGACAGTGATTCTGTTTTCATTTGCTCTGGTGTAGAAAATTAACATGGTGTAGGAAATAGTTTTTCCTGTTTAAAATAGATTTGAATTTGAAAAACTACTGCTAACTTTGTAAACATTAAAATAGATGCAATAAAGATTTCACACGGGGGATCTACAATGTTTGTATAATTATAAGCATATGGTTACTTTACACGAAGTCTCTGCTACACTTTTATTTACTAGTGCTTGGGGAAAACAGAGGTTCTCAAATTCAGTGTTTATTTACATGTATAGGGAATGTCACAGTCTCCATTAACCTGTCATAATCTGTATTTCTGTCTTGGAACTCCAGCTATATAGACCGAACCCCCACTCACACCATCATTTCTAAGATGTTCAGCTACTCTGCTAAATCAGACAATTTCTGTTGTTTCTAAAGAATGTATATCCTACTGCTGGTGGCAGGATGAGAACTGTTTACCTCCTCAGTGCCTGCTTATTTCGGCTCTTGGGGGGTAAAAGTGAAAGCTGTTGCTTCAATGCAGTTTTCTTTGTTCTGAGGAATTTTGTGGGACTTTAATTTGTTGTTTTCTTGTTAGCCTGACTTTCTACAAGGCTATGAACCAGCCCTGGAGGATACTTAGCATTCTTTCTTTGATATCCACAATTCCTAATTTTATAGGACACAAAAGGAACTCAGATCCAACAGGACTCAGCCCTCAATTTGTGGGCTGAATTACATTATTTTTTGTCTTTAATACTGAGTGGCCGTATGTCTAGGGCTGTTCTTTGCTTCAGGAAGTGCAGGAGCTCATATATGCACAGTAACTTCTTAGAAAAAAGGTGAAATAGTTTGCAGTTTGAAAATAGTTTGAAATTTTTTGCAATTTTTCCTTCTATGTAAGAATACTTACAGTTTTGATAAACTAGATTTAATTGTGCATTTGGGTTTTTTTGGGGTGAATGCCTCAGCTCAGGCTTCCAGCTTTGGCTTCACTCAGGCTGGTTCTATTAAATGGTGCTTGCTGTTATGAATGATCACAACCACACGTTCTGACTGCAGAGGGACAGGGACACAGAGCAAATTGCTTTCAAAAGAAGATGAAGGAGTCTGTACAAAGTGTTGAGTCACTGCAGTCTGGCCTAACAGCACAAAGAAATTTATTTGCATCCTTTTATTTTACAATTCCTTTCTCACTCATCTCTTTTTCCTTCCTTCCCTCTTGTTACCTCAGCTCTGCATGGCCACTTGGAGCATGGCAGCTGCGTTTTCTCACAGACCCTGAGATGACTTCAAGGTGTCTTGGTTACTGTTCTGTTACCAGTTCTGGGATGCAAATGGACACTTATCTGACACCTCGAAGATGTGGGTACCAATCTCATCCCTACTCACACTACCTCAGGAGTGTCACTGCATCACTCCTCAGTGTTGTTTCTGCCTCATTCCTTGTGTCAACTACAAACTTTTCAGGACAGGATCTGTTTCCCACAATGCCACTGCTATTTAATTTTTTTCTTGGTAGGGAAATTTTAATTTTTCCTTACATTAGTTCAAAACAATCCACCAGTGCTGGCTCTGCCAAACCCACTGGGTGTTGCTTACTGTCCCAAATCAGGACCTGGAGCCATTTGCCCTAAAGAAACCCTTTAGGAGCGATGCAGGAGAGTCACTGCATATGGATCCAAACCAGGGGGGTGCCAGTGAAATAGCCTCTGGCAAAAAAAACAAACTCCTGGAAAGTATAAAATTCATTTTGACCCTTGACAATGCTTTGATATTGGAAGGAAGTGGGCTGCTGCAGTCCTCAGGCTGGGGACATTCCCTTGTCCAGGGAAGTTGTGCCTGAAGATGGTGGCAGGGGAAGGAGAGGCACAGGCTGAACTCTGTGATGGTGGAAGCTGTCACAATAATTCCACTCTTTTCCCCCTCCTTTTTGTTTGGTTTACTGAGGAGGGAGTGAAATGCATAGAGGGGAGGAGGAGGGATCAAGGAAAGACAGGAAAAGGCAAGCTCATAGTGGTTTTATATCAAAAGGTTAGCTGTCAGCTGGATCTTCCCTACTAAATAAAGGGACTTGATGTGAATTCTACTCCATCTCAGAAGACATCCTCACATGCTGCAAGTGTTCCTTTCCCTGGCCTTTAAAAAGCTCTGTAATTTTGAAAAGCTGCTTTTCCTATCCCTGTCACAAGAGAGGCAGGAACAGCAAATGGAAGCTGGTGACTTGCGCTGGAGGAACAGTGGAAGTATTTCTCCAAGGGACAGTGCTACAACACAGTCCCATGCCTGCCAGCTGCCACCAGGAGCCTCCATGCTCCTATCCCAGCCAGCCATAATGTCCATAGGTCCCAAATTAACTCAGCTATTTTGCTCAGTAAAAGATGATTAAACAAGCAGTAAGGTGTTATCATTAGAGGCTTCCTATTAAACTATGACTATAAATACTGGCACAGGAAGGATAAAGCTTCCTTAAGCTGAGCATGTCAGAAGATAATATTTCCTTTAACACTGTCCACAAAGTACATTGGTTGACCAAAGTGTTTGTCAGTGCTACCTCTTAGGAAATCAACCAGTTTATTTTTGGTTCCTCTGACTGCTTTATATTTAATGCAGTAATGTGGTTACCTATTACATAAAACTGCATCATTAAGTAGATTCCCCAAACCATTTTCAACACCACAAAGGCAAGAGACTTACACAAAACAATGCCAAGGCTCAAAAAGAAGCATTCACTAGCTAGCTCAAAAAGAAGCATTCACTAGCTAGAGCACAGCAAAACCCTCTTGCCTGTAGCAGATTTTGTTTCCTTTGCAGCTTAATCATAATTCTGAATTGCCTTATTTAAAATGCTTGTTCTGGGATTAATTAAATCAGCTGGTCTGGTCCTTGAGCTGCTGATGTGTACATTTATTCTTTCTTAATGTATGGTGGGTTTTTTCTACATACGGGAGCAGTGGTAGAAAACCAGAGCAATGCCATCATGCTGTACCCAAAAAAGAGCTCTAAAGCAGAAGTGTTTGTTGGAGTATTCTTCCTCCTCACTGATGCCAGTGCTGCCCTGGCATGGGGAATCACTTCTATGCCTCCTATATGTGCATGGTTGCTGGTGTGGGCAGACACCAGTGAGTCAGGAGGGAACTGGGAGTGATGACAGAATAAGAACATTAGTGCATTTACAACTAAAAATATGGGCATGGCCTTTATCCTGGGTATTTTTTCTGTGCCAATCAAACAGCAAAAAAGTCTTTTATAAAAGCCCAGCTGAAACTGTGCGAACAGTGCAGAAAACAACCCTCATGCTCGCTGTGGATCAAACAGAATAAATGCACAATAGTTTGGGAGGTGCTCTTTTGCCTCCGAATTTCTGAAGTTTGGTGAGATTTGCTCACTTTGGGTGTGAGCCCAAAGCCCTCCACAGGCAAGGAGAGCTTGGCTGTGGCAGAGAGCTGACCGTTTTATTGCAGGGCTGGTCTACTGCGATCAGAATAAACCTGCTGCTGTTCAGCCCACAAAGCCTTTGCATCAGTTCTGCTCTCGTTGACAGTAATGGGAATTATGGTTGCAGTTTAACTTTCTCATGTGCCAAGGTATCCCACAGGCAACAACCTGGGTATATGTACACGAATTAGTTCTTAAAGCCGCACACATTTCTCCTCTTTATAAAAGAAGACCAGGCACTCTATAACTGCTAAGAACAGGCTGTCTGAAAGGTGTTTTATTAACTAAAGTTGGGGAAGAAAATGAAACTGAAAAGAATACGACTGCATATTAAACTACATGAAGTGGTCATGACAACTGGGGATCTCAGTATCATAAAATTTTAACAGCTGGATGCAATCAGTGGGGATTTTCTATTTTTCTTTTTTGTTAAGCTTAAGAAAGAAAAAGAGGAAGAAGAAAAAAAGAAAAAAGAAAAGCTTCATTTTACTCAAGCAAGCTTTTTATCCAGCTCAGCTTTCTTTGCTTAATATCAGAAGTTGTCTTTACTTCTCTATAAATCTCAGCACTGCCTGTGCTTAGTTGACATCGTCTTTTTCCCGGGGCAGGGATTCCACAACTGGAGGTGTTCAATATCCCCAACAGCAGCGCTACAAGGAATGGAAACCAGAGAAATGCATGTTATAGGGAGACATCCCCCGTGTGTATGCAATTTTCAGAACTTACCAAATAATTAATCAAAATCAAATTTTGCCTCACAATTCATCAAGACTCAACTGTGCCTGAAATCCCACAGTAGTTCTTCAGCAAAAGGACTAAGTTCCATGGTAAGTCAGCAGAAACACTTTAATGTTTGTCTGGGCATCTTCCATTTCATCACATGTAATCTCAGCCCAGGCTTTCACTTATGTACATTTCTTTCTTTAGCACTGCTTGCTTCCTGGTAATGTCAGCACTTGCCTTGAGGTAGCTGAAGAAACATTTCACAGACTGAGCTTTATCAGACCTGTAGAAAAAGAGGGCATTACCAAAAATAATATGATGGACTTCCTACTCCAGCAAAAAGCATACGTTTAAGAAACAAGTTCAGAATTGTATATAATTTACTGGAATTGTATTCCTTGATAGCTCCAGTGAGGACTGGCTTATTTGTCCAGGGAGTAATGGGATATTATTCAGCATAACTGAGTTTGATGGCTCTCTGTCTGACTTATATGGCTTTGCTCAGGCAGCCTTATAAACAAGCATGTTTCCTCAGTTCATTGTTATTTCCATGTCTGTTAAAATGCAAACTGACTCCAAACTTCTGACTTCACCTTTCAATGCTTACATGTGCATTTTTGTTTACTAAAATAACTTCATTTTTCATTTACTGATGGCTCATGAAGCCTACAACAGCATCCACACATGTGAAGAAAATGTGCTGCTCTTGTTGCATTTTCAGCCTCCCCAAATCCCACTTGTCTCCAAAGTCACAAGTTTTCCAGAGCAGAGGCTGCATTCGGGATAAACTCCTAAGCCCTTGTTTTGAGGACTGTGGATGGGCTTTGCCTCTCCTGAGGGACTCAACACTGCACATTCATACTGAGGGTCAGAGCAAGGCAGGATGGACCAGTGAGGCTGCAAAAAGAGCAGATGTCACCTGGGGAGTTTTCACCTTCAGTCTCCCAGCTCCTTCAACGGGTTTTGGATGGTAAATCATGTTTTCCATCTTCTCCCACAAAATAATTTGGAAACATCTGTAGAAGGGCCAAAGTAAACACTAGCAGATGGTGTTTGGAAAATGTCACGGGCTGCCCTTGGATGAAGTGCCTGGGAAGGGAGCCGAGCACATCACCTGGCAGTGCCCATATCCACAGTGAGCTGTGGAGAGAACTGGTGGGCAATGAAATGCTGGCTGGGCTTGGTGACTGCAGAGACCTGGCACGGGGACCTGGTCTCCAGTTTTGGGGGAATGTGTCTGGACTGTGAAGGACTTGTGAGAGGTGGGCTTGCTTCAATCCCAAATGTCTCTGAACTGAAGTAAGCCCTCGCCAAACGAAGCTGCTGCATGTGATTTGAGCAAAGATGTAAACTCAGAGCCACCAGCACAGGTTAAACGATCAGAGGGAAGAGACAAGAAATATGCTTGGCTATGGAGAGTCAGTTAAAAGTACAACCACACTACCATGACTGAAGTATATTATGTATTTCAGAGGCCTGTACAAGGCACTATGTGGGGATAAGCCTTTCTTTTTCCTAAAGAAATTGCTACCCAGAGGGTCCTCGGGAGGATCACCGAGTCATTCCATGCATCCCTCCAAATGAACTAGCAGAACACAAGTGAAAACCTGGGCAGTCTGTGAATGAACATCCTCGGAAGGAGACCTTTGAGTGCAAATAGGGATCTTACTGGCACGTGATGGGTGTCACCACCGGGTGACACGAAATGCGCTCTGTGGGACCGGCACTTAGGCTCCGAGCGGACTTTTCCCCCATAAGGCCAAGATCTGAGGTGTGCACAGACTTGGTGGGGAACACAAGGCTTAAGGACGCTGCTCCCTTTTTCTCACCTCCTCCTCGCACCTCCAGCTTACGGACGGCTCGGAGGGCCCGGCGTGCTCCGACCCCCGGCGGCCAGAGCAGAGCAGGGGCGGCCTCTAACCCGCAGTTACCGCGACAGCGACCCCGCTCCCGTCCCGCTCCGTTCTCCTTCCATTCCCGCTCCGTTCCCGCTCCCGTCCCGCCCCCCATCCCGCTCCGGTGCCGCTCCGGTCCCAGCCTCGCTCTGTTCCCGCTCCGGTCCCGCTCCCGCTCCCTGCCCTCTCCCTGTCCCGCTTCCTGCTCTCTCCCGGTCCCATCCCGCTCCCTGCCCTCTCCCGTTCCCGTTTCCGCTCCTTGTCCTCTTCTGGGCCAATCTCGCTCTCTGCCCTTTCCCGCTTCCGCTCCCTGTGCCTCTCCCGGTCCCATCCCGCTCCCTGCCCTCTCCCGTTCCCGTTTCCGCTCCTTGTCCTCTTCTGGGCCAATCTCGCTCTCTGCCCTTTCCCGCTTCCGCTCCCTGTGCCTCTCCCGGTCCCATCCCGCTCCCTGCCCTCTCCCGTTCCCGTTTCCGCTCCTTGTCCTCTTCTGGGCCAATCTCGCTCTCTGCCCTTTCCCGCTTCCGCTCCCTGTGCCTCTCCCGGTCCCATCCCGCTCCCTGCTCTCTCCCGGTCCGTCTCCCATTCCCGTTCCCTCTCCCTGCCCTCTCCGGGGGCGGCCGGGCCGTGCCCGGGGCGACAGCGCCACCTGGCGGCGGGAGCGAGCCGCGCCGCCGGCCCCGGGGAGCCCCTGCCCCACCCCCTCCGGTGGCTTCTCCCAGTTGTGACTCCAGTTGTGACTCCAGTTGGGACACTGGGGCTCACTCACCGCTCTGGGTGTCCCTGAGCGCCGCTGTGACACTCACACGGGCCTTCTCGAGGACGGTTCCCTTAATTTTGTTTCCGTTCCCTGGGGCGGGGCTGCCCGTGGCGTTGTCCTGCTGGAGTGTCTTCACTTCCCAAAACTTTCTGACCTCCTTTTTGTGTTCGTTTGTTCCACATGCTCATTCTGGTACCCAAATCGGAAGCCCACATAGTGATTTTCCCGTATGATGCTTGCCTTGCATGCTGTGAGGATCCAGCAGGAATGACAGCACAGACGTGAAGCAGCTACAGAGAGTATCTGAGGTGATGAGAAAGAAGGTACAAGCTGACAGAGTGGGCATCCAAACTAAATCACACAGCACAGCAGGATGGTGAGATACGGGCTTTTCTCACAATAACAAAGAGGAGAAATGCAGAGATATGAAAAATTGAACGTTATTTTCCTACACTTAGCATAAGTCTGGAAAGAGTGAGAAGTTTGGAGAGAAGCAGCTCCGTTTGTCCTGGTCTGTGGGTGTTGGCAACCTGATGGGTGCAGCAGGTACCCAAGGGACTCGTGCAGCCTTTGCTGCAGATACTCCTGCAGAGAATACAATTTTTCCAATGATCCATGCTTTTTTCCATGTCCTCACAGGACAGCTTTATAAGCCCTGTGTGAGCTCTGCCTGAGACTACAGGCTCATGAGGGTACCCTGCAAAATTATAAAGCCAGCATGAGCTTCACGAGCGGTTCTGTAACTCATACAGACCTGAAACTCATGGGCACATATTGTCATGAGGCTGTGCTGGAGCCAAACCCCGCCCCATGTGCCACTCACCAGAGTCAGAAACACCACTCATGTTTCCAGATTACTCTTTGCGGCAGGTGCAAAGTGCTAGACCACAACAGTGGCAGACGGAGTCATGGTATGTTCAGTTTGGCACCTCTGCTAGACAGCAATGACTTCCATCAAACCACCACGGGGCTGGCAACTCAAACAGGCACAGTAATATCTAACAGAGCCTGTCTGTCTGCAGGAACCATATACAGGCTCAGCATCCAACTGATCTGTGAGATGATACATATGGTGCTGCAGCTCTGCTTGCACGGCCAGGACTCAGGTGCAGAAATTAGGTTCTTTCGTGGCACCTGAGCCCTGCAGGTCCTTATTTTCTACTCCTTGGAAAGTTTTCTTCTTGATGTAGAATGAACTTTTAATGATTTTTCTGTTCCAACATTCACATACATTTTGTTCTTTCAACTTACTGATGAATGTAGCAGCCTGCTTTCCATTTTCACAATGTGTTTTGCCCATGAACTTAATTTTCTTGTCAGATGTTGAGAACTGCAGAGGCACTTGGAAAGTTCTTGGCTCACATGCACTGCCCTAGACCACACCTTCTCCTTGAGGAATTCCCAGGCTTTCAACTCAAGGCTGTGATCTCTGTAAACCCTTGTCTGTGATGTCTGAATATTTGTAATACTTCTCATTGTTCAGGATTTAGCTCCATCCAAGTGCATGGGGTGACTTGCCATTCACCAGCAGATATGTTCCAGGCTTCCTCTGGCAAATTTTTCTCACCTCTCCAAGCTCTCCTGTGTACACCAGGAGGCTGTCAAGGAGGGCTAGGAGAAGAAAATCACGGTCCTCTCAGAAGACAGCAGAAGACCACTCTTAAACACACTGTCTCTGGGCATGAGAAAGATGGATTCTTCAAATTGTGTCTGGGCTGCTCAGTGCTTTGTAAGCTTTGGTGCAAGAAAAGGGAGAGCCTGGGATTTCCAGTGAAAGAAAAAAATCCACAGTAATAAATAAGATTTAAGACTAACGGAGCTGTAAGAACAATAATTGCAGAACTACATGCTGGTAAATTTTTATCACACAATAATACATATGGCACCAGCAAAAAGAGTCTCTGATTTCTTTGCTTAAGCATATGAACTACCACACATTTTTAAAAGCAACCATTCCTATTCTCTTATGCTGTTTGGAATATGTTTGAAAAGCGCATTCAAGTGTGGGGAAGTGTCCAAAAAAGTTGCATCTGTCTGGTTTATGACTGACAGGAAAGGCCAAGCAATTATGTGAACTCCTGATGGGACAATTTTGTTCAGATGTATTTTGGGGTCAGGAGGCAAGGATTTCATCAGAGAGAGTTCTTCAGCTTATGAAACATACAATGTGTCCAAAACAAGGTCTGAAGTTGATTAGACATAAGTATTCAAAAGGAAATGATTTACATGACAGCCCTGGATGTATCGTCCTCTCAGTAAGATCTGACCCAGCAAGGCTGAGATAACTCACTTATGAAATAGGGTTTGTGGACCCAGTTAGGCTTTTTTTTTTTTCATTGTAATGCTTTGCAGGGAATTAGCATATAAATCTTCAGAAACCAGGTGGAAAGGTAGGAACAGTTCCTCAGCTGGTGTAAATGAGCATAACTCCACCAACTGGTAGAGTGCTGGAAAACCAGGGCCGTGGTTTCTAGATGGGCTGACAGCTTTGCTGTGTTTTGATACTGGTTGGTAGGTGCTTTGAAAGAGGCAACCCAGGTTGCCCAGGCAGTTATAAGGCTGTGCATGTGTGTGGCACGTGCTGCATCTTTTCCTCCAATGCAGCACGTGCCACACACATGCACAGCTCTGTCACGGCCACTGGGTCCAGGGGGTCTGCTCAGGAGAAAAAAAATGGGTCCCTTGTCACGCAGGGCTTTGCACCATGAGCACTTCGGGTACACCTGCTGTTGGCACTAAGAGACAGCAAGAGCAGGAGGATTTGTCTGGAGCATCATTTTCCTCCTGTATTTCCCCCACAAACCATAGAGGCTGAGTGCCTTCATAGGAAAAGATCACACAGAAAGTATTAAAAATAATGGTTGCCCTTAGTGTCCCCTCTTCCTTTTTCCTGTTACCTTTTTTTTGGGGGGGGCGGGGGAGCGGTGGTGCGTGGTTACTGCAGCAGACAAAGCAGCCTATTTGCAAGTGTTTCATCCTTGGCATGTTTAAACGTTGTTTATTTCTGTGCATTCTGCATTTTTGTCTTCCAATTCTGGCATGCACATAGAGTTTACTGTGAAAGATTGAGAATGAATATTTTTAAATTCAAACAGGTTCAGTTTTAAAGCTTTCGTCTTACAGGTGAGACCTCTTTATCACACCTTCTTAGAGGGCTTTGCAAAGGTCCCTCATGCTTTTAGCAAGACAGGCTTGATGTCTCTGGAAGATTTATTATGAGTCACAACTTAAGGAATCAAGAAAGATTCATTTTTCATGCAACTTGTACGGCATCATCACCTGAGAGGCTCAGCACCAGTAAATCTTGCTGGCATAATGTGAAGGGTGATCCTGAATTTTCAGCCTCCCCAAATGCAAACTGAAGGGATACACTGCTTTATGTCTCCTTCCAAGCTGAAAAGAAATATGTTTGAGAAATAAGCCCTTTAGATGGTAATTTAATTTGGGGCAGATGTGCCCGACAGCTATGACATCATCCTAAAACAGGTCTTTTCTCCTTCTCCACTCCCCCCCTCCCCAGCTTTACAGGAAAGATATGGAACATAAAGGGATTTATCAGGTGTCTTATCATAAATGTGCTTTATATACTGAAGTGCATCTGTGAGCTGATTCTCATAGGTAAAACCAGCTGTTAGCTTTGAATATGAACAAATAAACACAAAAAGAAAAGACTGTGCACAAGAAAGGATTTCCAGTAATCATGTATGTTGTGGGAAATAAGAATAAAACCAAATACCCATCTGTTTGGTCTCTAAACATGTGATTTCTTTCACTGTCAGGACTGTAGGTGAATTTGCTTTCATCTGAAAGTGAATTCAGCTCTGCTTTCAGCAGCAAGCAGTGCTGTTCACTGGGCACCTGGAAAGGCCATCTTTGGCTGAGAGATGAGTCTGTCTGTTTAATCACCGGCACCTCTGCTGAGGCAGCCAATGCAGGTGGACAGGAATGCTGCCTGTCACAGTGGTTTTGGGCCTCTGAACTCCTCTCCTCAAAATTTCCAGCCACCACCAAATTAATTTAACACTGCTTAACAATTCCCATTATGCCTGAGGGACACATGGAAGTTAGGTGCCAGTGACCTAGGAAGTACCCAATTAATCTAAGTACCTCTCTGGAGAATACAACCCTGGAGACTAAATCACAGCCTAGGATCAGGTGGATTTTTGAGTCTGAAGTCCCAGTTTAGTCGTGTTTTATGTTACCTAGATCTTGCCCCTATTTTACGGGGCCTTGAAATTTCATACCAGAAGAACTATACTAGAAGGATGAAACATGGAGCTTTGAGCTGTGACAGGCAGAAAGGAACCTTGTAGCATGCTTTTGTAGGTGTAGCATGGAAAGATTTTTTCTCCATTTTCCATAGGTATACTGGGAAGCATAGAAATCCCTTAGTCTTTTTTCAGAGTTTTTTTTAATATTTTGTTTTCGGGGTTTTTTTATGTGGAGGTCTTTAGGTTTTCAGAGAGCAATAATGTCCAGCCTTCTGACAAAAATGCAGAGACCACTTGGTATAGTGAAGCTTGTAAAGGGGAACATGTGCTTGTGCCTCACCACACTGAATGTGCAGCCACGATGTGACAGAAAAACCCCTGTGCTATCACCACACAAACCCTGCACGTTTTCTTGGGTAAGGGGAAAATGTGTCTGCTGTGAGGAGAAAGGCTGCTGGGACAAGAGTATAGCTCATCACTGCACAGCACTTGCTGAGAGAACAAGATGTTCTGTGCTGGTGCTAATAAACCAGGGGAAGATTTTCATGTTCATAAAAGCATAAATATCTGCTTAAATGAAAAAAGAGGAAGGAAAAATGCTAAGTGAAAAAAAAACCTAACTTCAGTACTGGCTCTTTTTGCTCTTTAAATATCTGCAGCCAGCAATGCTCGCAGGGAGTGCCAGAAATATGAAAAGGTTGAGGAAGGGTGAGCGCTAGCAGCCTCAGACTTTTCACACTTGTTGCTGCTGAATCATTCAAAACTCCACATAACTCCACATAGCCCTGTTTGGGGCTCTGTGAGCCATTGCCAAGGTAGTGACATCTCTGGGCCAGCATAACTTTCCAATGTGGAGAACTGCATTGACCATTCTGAGGGAACCAGCGGGGGCAGGATTTATCCAAACATAATAGAAATTGTGTATCTAGGGGGAAAAAAAAAAGAGAGATCAGGATAAAATTATTTTTTACTGCAACCATTTATGTCTTGGCTTTGTGAAAACTGTTTCAAGTCATTGCCTTTCTTTAGGAGGGTCAGGAGGCCAAGTCCAATGATAAATACAAAACTCTGAGATCATTATTCCCTTCTTGGACTTTAACTGATGAAAAGCTCCATTCTGTTTGGCTGGGCTGCAGTCCAAAGCCCAGTGACCACCCTGCTGCAGCAAAATGCTGAGTTAGGGTATTCTTGAAAACTGAAAACATCACTTATGCTTTTCCTGATAGGAAACAGATAAAACTCCACTGTGTCTCTATCTTTAATTGTCCATGCCCTTGCAGTCCTCTTCCTCTGGGCTTGATAGACCCCTATTGCAGTTGAAGGGTGTAGCAGTTGGGGCTCTTGGTGCCAATAGAGGTTTAAGTGCCAGGATTTCACTCCTTGAAGGCAGGGGAAGACTGGCTGCTGGCCAGGCAGCACATGGGCAAGGCTGCCTTAAGCCCCGCTTGGGCTGAGCTTGTGCTGCTGGCTGAGCAGCAACTAGGACACCCATCTTGGTGCTTTTTAAAGGTGTCCTCCAAAATCTGGGTTGAGAGTATCTTCTCCTTCACTGCTTTTAGCAACACCAACAGGATCTTGGTTAAAGTAACATTTGCCTTGTTTTAATCTGGGGCATGAGTTCAGTGCATTTTCTGAACAGTCTTCAACACTGATTTCCAGTTGTCCTGTATGTTCAAGCTGGAATATTTTAATGTTAAACTCCACCTTACTTCTAAGTGAGGATGAGCATTTCAGGACAAAAAGAAACCCAAACTCCTTAAACCTATCCACTTCCACTGCAGTAGGTGAAACTTACTTTCCACAAGAATTCCCAAGCAAATTATGGCAAACTTCCCCAACTTCTTTGCAGCTGCACTGGCAGGGGGCCAGCAGGCTAAAGGCAGTATCAAATTGAATGTAAAGGTGTAATATACATAGCCCAGAGCTACCAGCAGAAAAGGCTCTGCCCTGACTCCTACGGCTGCAGAAGCTGCTGTGGCATCCAGTATACACCCAGCCCTGGGCAACCAAAATGTATACTAAAACCCATTTGTCTCTTCCCTAGCAATTAAGTTCTGTCACTCCTGGAGCATCCTCTTCAAGCTTGAGCCTGAAAAGCACAGACAACCTTCTCGTGTGCTCTCCCAGGAGGGTATTTCTTTTCCCTCTGATGGTTTCGCCACTGAAGGAGGGTTCCCCATGCATGTGAGGGCTGCACGTAAATGATAATCCTTTCTTGAATCAAGGACAATGTTTCTCACCTTGAAATGGCAACAATCTCTTGGCCTTTCCAGGGCTGTGGGGGCTGCTGTCTCACTGTTGGCTACCAGAGATGCCGGGTTTTGGTTTGGAGCACCCATGTGCAGTTGCAGGATGAGAGGGAAGGAGCTTCCCTGCAGAGGATGCTGCCTTGCTCTTCTCCTTCCCTTCTTAGCTGTTTCTTTGGGGGCTTGGTGCCCATGATCACTGCAAATCCCAGCACTGATCAGCAGAAAAAGACAATGTATTTAATAATGGTTTTTTACGGTTTTAAAATAGCAATTGCCCAGCTGAGTGGGGCATTTGAATGTATCCCCCATGACTTTCTCATACAGACAGCTAAGGCAAGATGAAATCATTAATCAGTGGATGCACAAGTGGTTGGAAAACATGCTGAACTTATCATGGTTTGTCATCAAACTGAAAATTCATTTTTAATAGGGTCACCCAGGGTCTGTTCGGGGCCTGTTTCAGTTTGATATTTTCATTAGTAACTCGGATAATGGAGTAAAGCATGCTTATAAAATCGGCCCATCACACTAAGCCAGGAGGATTGTGAACATATTGGGGCCCAGGATTAAAATTCAAAACAGCTATGAAAAATTGGAGAAGTTTTCCAGAATCAACATTTGGAACAAAAGAGAGATACATGCGAAGTGCTAGGAGGTCAAAAGGACTCGTATTGAAACAAGGAATGACCAACCAGGCAGGAGAAGAGACGTGGAAGTAAACACACAGTGACACCCACAAGGGTACACGTAGGTATGTGAAAGCTGAGGGCTGGGTAGTAACTTCATGGCCTTGGGCACTTCTCTCCTCAAGTATTGCATCCAGCAACTGGACATCACCTTTTAGGAAAGACATAAATGAAATAAGAAAGCCCTGAGAGACCATCAAGGGTATTACAAGGTTTGTAAAATCTGACCTGTGAGGAGAGATTGAAAGATCTTGGAGTTGTTTAGTCTAGTGAAGAGAAGATAGATAGGTCCAAAGGGAGCAGGATAACAGCCTTCAAATTTTTTCTGTAAAGAGGATGAAAATCTGTCATCTTTATATCCACTGAGAGTGGACATAAGGAGTAATAGATTTAACAGGATGCAAGGGAGATTTAGATTAGATAGTAGGACAAACTACCCAGCTATAATCAAGTATAAGCTCAGGAGCAGGCTGCCTTTATGGACTGGAGGAGTGCAGTCATTAGAGGTTTTTCAGAACAGATTAGATGAATGGCTGTTGCAGACAGTCTGTTACAGTTCGCCTCACCTCAGCACCAGAAAATAAGCCACAGGGCCCTACCTTGCTGGTACTGCTTTATCTTTCCCTGCAGTAATTTGCTGGAGTTCTGCAGGAACTGAAGGAGCTGTGCCAATAGCTCTTTTTCTGCTGCTCGGGCAGCAGAACAGCTCTGTCAGGAGGAAAACCCAACCATCTACCTGGGACGTGTGTAAGTACCGTGGCTGGTAGTTACACAGGCTGCATGCCACAGCTGCATGCCTTTGCTTAGAGAGCAGGTCATTGCAGAGCTTCACTTCAATTCAAGCAGTCCTTGG
The DNA here is from genome assembly GCA_013397795.1 of Orthonyx spaldingii. NCBI lineage: Eukaryota > Metazoa > Chordata > Aves > Passeriformes > Orthonychidae > Orthonyx > Orthonyx spaldingii. Next base: position 256,383 of record VZTJ01004396.1, read on the forward strand.
GATTCCTCGCTCAGTTGGATCTTCCCTTAGCTCATCTCCTTAATGCACCCAAAGGCAGCAATGAAGTGCTTCTCTCAAGTCTCATTCCTGATGTTTTAGCAGATTTGGTCCTTGGAGGCAGCTCTCACAGGCACCATTCTAACACCACAGGACTGAGTTGTAAACTGAGTCAACTCCGTGACAGTTCCTAATTAAAGGGGAAAAAGTAAAACATCAAAGCTGCAAATGGCAAAGGCAACCATACTGCTTTGTACATTAAAACAACTGTACACAACTCATTGTCTTCTGACTTCCCTTCTTTTTTTTTTCAGTGTGATACAGCCTGTGATAAAATATGCTTTAAAAATCAGATGGTTAAACAAGATGTGCAATCTGCTTATTATTATAGTTTCTACCCCAAGCTGTGAATCAGTGCCTCTTCACTGTGACAGTCTGAGATTATTTAAGCATATAGGTTTGTGTTCTAGGAAACAGTAAAAATTGTCTACTCAATGACAAATAATTGCTTCTTCTTTAGAAGCACTTGTTATCACCTCCTCATACTGAATATTTTTAGTACTAGCAAAGTATCTTCTTTTCAACTCCCTTGAGACATCTGTTCTCCATATGGTGGACTTGCCTTTGCTTACACAGCCGGTTTCTGGGAAGGAGTCTCCTGGTATGACAAATTGGAATTATTTCCAGGTCTTCAAACACTTCACTAGTTCCTGACTCGTGTAATTGAGCCTAACAAGTTCTGCAATATTGTACATGTTTTAATCCCTCTTGCCTACCTAATTTTTGTCATATTACTTCCACTGACAGCAAGCTGCCCTTAAAACATCAACACCAGGTTGTCGGCAGCAAAGAGCCACTTAGGAGGCAGGGCTGGTGCTCAGCCCAGCTAGGGTACATCACCCCACCATGCTGTGCTGCTCCTGAAGGAAACCTGCTGGAAGCAGCATGGCTACCCCATCCTGGCCATGACCGTGGGGCTTCCAGCACGGGAGCACAGCCTCTCTCAGCATCTGTGCCAGCTCCTTAGCTGCAAGAAAAATGGGGCCACCCCATCACTATGGGCCACACTATTTGCTTCCTGTGGTTTCTGAGCTGTATTCAGTGAAGCGAAGACTCCTAAAATCACACAGAAAGGAGATGATAGCATTTTTTTTTCCTTTTGGTTTGACAGCAAATGCTAGAGGATGGATCAGGAGCTAAAAAATAATCTCTCATGTTTGTGTGGTATGCATATATCTATAGTTACCCTCTTATTCCCCACTGTAGCCCATGATGGAAAACCACACAGACGATACTTTAAGAGCAAGACTTTCATAGAGGACCAGTAGAAGGCACTGAATATTGATACTTCTGACTCACAGTGCTGTTATATTTTAATAACACACCCGTTTTCCTTCCGTGCTTAGAGAATCAGGGGAGTACCACATCAGCTAATGGGAAGAAAGCTGTGTGCATGGGGAGGAGCAGCAGCGGTGTGGGAGGCACTCCACAGCAGCAGGCCCTTGTCATGCTGAGCCCCCAGCACACTGCTGGATGTAGGTTATCCTGAATAAGCTGTGATTTCACCTTGAAAATCTCATGCTTTAAACGATTGACACAGTATTTTTCCCATCCTAAATAGCTCTGTAGCTAAAACTCCAAGGATACAATATGTGGTCATGAGAAATGCATCTAGCCATACTATTTTTTCTATGGTAAATATTAAATCCTTCTTAATTAGAAAGAAGTCAATTGTTTTGGCAGCAGAGTGCCACATATGAAGTACCTGGAGAATAAAGAAGAACTCCAGATCCTACTGAGAATAATGGGGGCAAAGTAAAAGCAGAGTAACCTAGATGAAAACTAAAACCTGAGGGAAAAAACCCAAAGTTTTTTCTTAAATTCTTGGTTAGTGAGAAATGAACCTACCTGTCTTTCTATACTTTGAATAAGATATATGGAACAAAGATTTTGTTTCTGAAAAATTAATATGTGGACTTGCTGTTTTGAGGTAGCTCAGAAATCTGTGTTTTATGGAGTTGCAAAAAAACTTTGCTTATGAAGCAACAGATAGGGCACATTCAGCAAGCATGTTATTGCTTAGCTTCCACATAAGAGACAACTTCTTCAGCTAAACAATATTAAATGTTTCAGTAAATCACTGCATCATTAAGGACCTAAAAGGCAAAGATGTGTCAAATTGAGTATGCTGCTTTGTCTCAACTTTTCCTACATCCAAGGTTACAGCAGGACAGTTCAGTGGCATATTCCCAAACACTGAGCCACTGCCAACATTTTCTTAATGGGATTAAATTGTGCCTTGTTACTGTACAAAGACACATTTTAAGTACACTTGGCCATTTATTTGATGTATGATTCTCTTTAGCTGAATTATTAGCCTGGAACTGTGAATAATAAGGTCTTTATTTCATTACTTGTTGTAGTTCTCCTAAAATTTATGCAATTAGTGATAGAGTTATTAATAGAATGGAGAAGTAAGATGGATAATTTAGAAGGTTTTCCCTTCTGTTAGTATTTCTATCAATAATTGAATAAATACTGGGAGAAGTACAGCATATTGATGTATGTACAACTAAAAAAAATTGAGTTGATAAACGGCTGTCCAGAGGGACTGTCCTGAGATGACACCCTGCCTTGCAGAATCAGAAGGAAGGGAATACAAATGGCAGCAATACTACCCACAGATAAAATAAGGCACAGGCTGGTCAGGGACAGGACTTGGAGGCTGAGATGGAGATGGGCATGGAAATTCTGTCAAATTGGGCCGCTGGTACCTTTTTGCTGCAGGCAATAGAATAGCAAGGATCATCCCTTCAAACAAAAACATCCTTGGGCCATGGTATAAATGGCAGCCACAGGCACAGCAGATTAAACATGATGAAAATATTTCTGGTTGCTGCAAACTCTAGATTAAGAAGTAACTAAAAGGCAGATTTCTCTTTCTTGAAGCTGGCCAAGCAAACCTCTACAGTGGCCCAGGTTTACCAGGCTCTTTCCTTCCAGTGCAGCATAGCCTGGCTTCCCCTGCCCTGGACCCCCTCAGTGGGGACTTCCACCAGGTTCAGCAAATCATGCGAGTGCTGCCTGTTGCAGAGGTGGGGAGGAAATTAGAAAGCTGTAATTAGATGTGTTATATGTAGGTGTCATCTCCAGGCAGGTGACACCTAAGCAGGACCCCAGGCAGCAGCATTGGACACCTCCGCACTCCCACAAGTGGGTGGCTCACCAGACAGCAGCCGTGTGCTACATTCTTACCACAGCCACAGTCGGTATCCACTTGGACACAAACTCTTACTGCGGAGTTGTTAACATCATAAAATATGTTCTACGATAATTTCTGAAAACTCCACACTCAATATGAAAATGTCACAACTGAGACTCTACTCCAATTGTTTTGCTTGCTAAAACATTGATTTATTAAAGACTTGATCCTGAGCTTATTTCACAGCCATGTAACTGCACTGCTATGACGTTATCCCAAAAGACTTTAAACTACAATGCATAAATGTGGAAAAATTAGGAGGATTGCCAAAAGGTATATGGGCTGAACATCCCTGGATGTGATATTGATGCTGAAGACCATAAGCATGATTCTCCCTTCTTGAAGACTGGTAGAAACCAGGGCATGTGTATGTTGCAATTGCAAGGGTAAATGTGAGAGGTTAATTAAGATAATGACTTCTATCACAGATCAATGTTGTCTTTCCTTTGTTAATATTCTAGAAAACTTTCCATTTCTGTGTATGATCATCAAGGGTGAGCGTTGGTGTCTAACTGTGCTTTATAATGAAGCACAGTTGTCCACCTCCTTCCTACAAAGGGAGAAGTCAATACTACCAAGGTCTGCACTGCTAACAAGGACTGCACCACTTTCAGTGCAAAAGCCACCATTGGTAGAATTGAAACAAATTTACAGCAAAAATTAAAACATTTATATTTTAACATCTCCAGATTTTATTAGGTGTTCTTTATACAGTCATCTGGTATGTTTAAAGAGTGAGCAATCATATAAAAGGAAATATGGTCATAACTGATTGAAGTAATAAAACCCTGAAACTAAATAACATCTCATAACTCATTACACAGCATATATTAGATTTCATTACATCAGTATATGACTTAGTAGTAAATTCTCCTGTTGGTCATAAACCTCTAAAGTGTTGTCATCCTGAAAAATGAAGTTTAAAAAGGGAAGAAGACAATGCCAGGACATTCTGGTGGTGCTCGTACTGTTACAGCACAGCCCCACCTTGCGTCAGGGTGAGCTTGCCTTCATGGGTGATGCCGGAGATGGGTGATGTGTTTTTCCCCACTGTTATCATTGTGTCCAGGACAAAGCCACCCCTCCACCTGGGGCACTGGCATTGCCAGGGGTTCATTTTTGTGTAGCTGACCTGCTGCTGAGCTTGTCACCCTTGTGTGATGTTGAAGCCACCTGCACCTCTGGCACTGGGCAGCTCTTGCAAGGGTGGTGGCTGAGCACACCCTCCCTGAGCACACCAGTCTGCACTGGGGGTCAGGAACCCCACTGAGCAGCTGGTGGTGGAGCAGCAAGGTGCCACTCACAGACACCAGAGCCGTGGGCTGGGTGACTGTGTTCCCTCTGCTGTGGCACTGGGCAGCATTAGCTGCCAGCATTATTTGCTGCTCCCCACCTCAGGCAGGGTGTGCAGGGGTGGTTGCTGCCCACCCAACCTCCTCACCCTCGCCACGTTTTCACCTGCCCTTCTTCACAGCCTGATGCACTGCTGCAAGCTGGCAAACGTGGCTCTGTCACATGCTCTGGGCTGCACGGAGCTGATGGACACCCCAGCTACATGCCACTTGGAGAGATGGCATGGATGGAGCCCAGGGGGACTGTGATCTGGGGCTCTCAGAACGGACCTCTGAGAGGCAGTTCACCAATTTGTGTTACCTCATGGAAACACTAGCATGGGGGATTTCCAAAATCCCCTCTCTTTCTGAGGCTGGAGCATCTCCCAGCTGATTCCCAAAGGTTACTTGGGATGTTGGTGCCTTCCTGCATCCTTCAAAGGGCTGAGCAGAGGGTCACTGCTGAGCTGAGTCTGCTCGATGTGCCCAGGCACCTGCTGGTGTGTTTAACGGAGGTTATAGTCACCCACAATGAGGAGAGGAGCTGGGGTTTATTCCTGACCTAAGCTCACCATGCCCACAGCTTCTTTGTGCTACAAACAGCAAATACTTCAGAGAAACTGCACAAAAATGAACCTTTGAGCTGGGGACAGGCTCTGGTAAGTGTTTGAGCCACCCAGCTACAGCGTCAGGGACCTGCTCCCCATCTTCTTCCAGCTCCCAGAGTCTTGAACTCTTGTTGTGCTGCAGCACAGCACCACCACCACATCTGGGGCTCCGTCCTCCAGCTGCACAGGCCAAGTCTGAGCAGGGGACCAGCCCTGTGTCTGGGAAAGTTGTTTTCCCCCAGGTTTCTTCTTCCCATTTGAGTGTCAGAGCTGGCATCTGCTGCCTCAGGATCAGATGGGCTTCTCCTAGTGAGGTGGACAGCAGGTCCCTCATTCCAGGCTAGGAGATTCTGCTAAAACGACTTCTGAGCAGATTTGCTAGAATCAATCCACAGCAAATCCCTTGCTGCAGGGCTCATGTCTATGCAGCATGCCATAGCTCAGGCCTAAGATAGGCTCTGAGACATGTCCATGATACTGGTCTGGCAAAGCCAGGCATAAGCAGAGACTGTTGTGGCTCTGAGTGTCAGCTGTGAACAGTAGATCTTCCTCTGTACAGTTCCCCAAAAAGCTTTTATGTTTTTTCCTCTGAGAACCAACCTCCCCTCCTCCATCTGACAGTTTATAATTACCCAGAGCAACTGATCGGCAACTACACCATTTGCAACATCTGGGAGATCTTAAGGCAGATCCCAGTCCAAGCTGCACTGATGTAATTGTTTTGCTGGGTGAAGGATGATAACTCTTCCCGCTTATGATTATACTCCTTCAAAATAATCCAATGATTTTTTTGAGGCTCACTTATGTCAACATGTGTTTTATTGTGTCTTATGTGTTTTTAAAGTGCTGGGTGGAAGCAGCTGGAAGAGAAGTCCCCTTTCAAAGCATACCTCCTCATGTTCTTTTTGAAGTAGCTTGTTGGATAAGGCTTTAATGGCTGTTTTGGACATGTCCAGACACACCACTGGGTTTGATATACTTATGAAAAGCTAAGGATGGAAATTCACGAAAGAGAGCACCCAGAGATCCAGAGGTGGAGGTGACTACACCCCTCCTTTCCATGACAAAGAGCAAGAGTCTGTGACCAGCTAAGAACAAAGCTGTGTGAAGCCAGGCACTCTGCTATCCAAGCTCTGTGCCAAGAACCAGCTCTGGGGAATGGCTGCAAACCTAAAAGTCACCCAGCAGAAGATGCTGCTTCCAGCAGTAGTCCTGAAGATCTGGGCAACAGAAGGGGTGATAACAATGCTCTTTGAGGCAAACTTGAACTACTTTGTGCAAACATTAAACTACAGCTCTAAATGTCTAATCTGTCATAGTTGCATCACCAGTCTTATACTGGGAATAGCAGCCTCTCTGAAAGACAGCTGTACTTTTGAAAGGAAATGTGCTCTGTTACTTTTGTTACTTTCTCCCGAGAATTTGTTGTTGTTGTTGCTTTTTAAAAATATATAAATAAAGCATGTCTAGTTGCTGTCAGTGCAGACCCATGTCCTGACTTTGCCCTGCCCTAGGAGCCTAAGCGCTCCTAGGCAGGGATGGCTGCCTCCATAGAGCTCCGAAATGATGATCTCACCCCTCCTCTGGTACCTTGGCTTTTGCAGTGCGCAGAACAGAGCTGAGCCAAGCTTCACCTGCGGCAGCAGGATGCATCTTGCTTTTTATCAGAGCCACCTCCACACTGCCATGACACTCTGGTGAGCTCCAGCAGGCAGGCTGAGTGCCGAGCATTGCTGGGGGCCCACTTGCACACTGATGGAGTTTTCTTCCATCTTCTTCAGGATGACGGACTGCGGCCGAGAAACTTGGAGAACTTGGAGAATTTTTAGCTAATTGAAGTAAACCAAACAGATCAAGCTGGTTTTATGACTATTTCATAATAGTATCTTTTTAAACTAATACTCCACTAGGGAACACAACTTGCAGACAGAAAACCCTCTGAAGTGCCTTGAAGAGATCTGAGCTTTGGACTCTGAACTTTGCTGCTTATAAACAATCATTTCAATCTGCTAGGCTGCAGTGGGAGTATGAGGCTTCATAAAAGGGCTTAGGTGTTGTAATACTGAGTGCAGCAGTGCTTAACTCTGTGTCTCACTATCCAGCCTCTCTTTGCAATCCAGAAGATTTAGACACAAAGAACCAGATCCATGCAGGCCAGTGGGGAACCGCTTTAGGAAGGGCTGAGGAGAGCATAGCCCAGCTGCGCTGAGTTACCTCCTTCTGATCGGGTTTCAGGCTCCAGATTCTTTCCCAGCACAGGAACCAAAGCAGCACACTCTCATAAAACAGTAACAGCAATTCCAGCACTTGCTTAGGCTTTGGAAGAGAAAGATCCAGTGCTCCTCTTTTGCTGCAGAGGTGTGAGCACACGAAACTCAGACCTACCCTGTAGCTTCTTGAAGAAGTTCTGGTTTTCAAGAAAGAAACAGATGAGGTTGGACCACAGGAGATGGACATTTAGGCCATGTCCAGGCATCCTGGAGGCAGGGTGAGGACAGCTTGGATTCCACTCACAATAATGTTCAATGGATTATCTTTAAATATCCTTTAGGGAAAACTTAAGTGTCAATGAGTGCCATGGACCTGGCATTCCCAAAATTAGGACATGCAAGTATCACCCTCTGCAGTGGCCTAAAAAGCACCCTTGCCTTTGCCAAACCACCTCATACCTCTCTCCACATACTCATACTCAGTGGTCCCATTTCCCAAAATGCATTAAACCATATGTTTGCACATAAATGCATCAACTCCACCTCATCTTCACCATGCATCCCCAAAGCAGGCAAAGGGGACTGAGGGCAACTTATTTTCCTTATACTTTCTTCAGATCCCTGCACATGGTTTCCTAATCCTGGGTCCACCTCAACCCCTCACCCACTCTGCATTCCTTGCTCAAGCCCTTGGCACATCTGCTCGATCCAGTGCCGGGGCTCAGGTACTACAGGAGAGAGCAGGGCACAAGCTGGTGGGCAGCAATTGCCCAAGCAGGCAAGTGCCTCGTGCCTCTAGGCAGGTGGAGTTAGGCTCTGCCCTTATTTTGAAGCAGCTCACAAACCAGCCAAAAAACAACTCTAACCAACCGAGTCCTAGTGTCTCCTGGTACAGTTTATCAGATCTTTCATAGCAGAACAGAGTCAGCCAAAAGGACGAATAGTCCCACTTGCACTCCAGAAAATACATAAACGTTATGTAAAAATACATAAGCATTCACAGAGAAGGGAACTGTGAATCCACACCTTTTGTGAAGAAAAAGGAATTGAGCCAACACGCTGCCAACATAAGCAAGCAGTAAATCCCCAGTGAGCACAAGGCTTTGAGGGCTGCTTCTCCAGACATGTCTTAACACCCACCTTGCCAGGAAGACAAAGGTGCAGATGCTTTCTGGCACCTGGGGACACCAGACTTGCCTGTCACCTCATCCCAGGAACACCAGCAGAGGTTCTGGGTGACTCAGGAACTACTTGACACCGAAGGAAGCTTACAGGTCCACGCGGCCTGCAGGAGAGTTTGAGGACACAGTTTTGGGGTCAGGCCCCATTCAAGGACACTTAGATGCTAACACAACTGTTTACAATGAAGTTCACGGCCTACAGATTTTCCAGGTTGTTAGCCCTTTGGGCTGTAGACCAGCTAAGAGAGGCTATGAGCAGTGCAGTCACCCTGGTGTCACCCTGAAGGGGTTGCCTTTGCCTATTCTGGGGCAGCCCTAGCCCTGGCCGCAGTTCAGTCCACGAAAACTGACCACAAACACTGTGGGGAAATCCTGAAGGTCATCTTTGACCTTTGCTATCTAGCGAGAAAATGCCTCAAGTCAGAATGTGTTTACCATATTAATGCTAAAACAGTTCAATTATAATGACAAGCATGAGGTTTCATCAAAATTCTTATGAGATTTGTGTCTGCTGTAGCTCTCCTTCAGATGGAAGCTGGATGTAAAACAAGCATATGTTTCTTGTTATAGTGTTGAAAAAAATCCATTGTTTCAGAGTTGACCAATTCAAAATTTAAAGAAATCAGTCTGACATAACAAACACGATATTCAGCAATCAAAATGTATTCTTATATTTCACTATGTATTTAATAAAAGAATTTGAAGTGAAGCATAGGTTTGCTCAGAAGTGAAGAAGAATAATTTAAGCTAAAACTGTCATCAAACTGCAGGATTGGCAATGTCAGCTCAGACTCTTAATTTTACACACATAATTTGGATGTAGTGAACTAAAACTACAAAAATACCTCAGCAATTTATGAAATTTCTACAAAATTTATATCCTAAAAACTACATTAACCAAGATGAAGGTTTCAAAATCAGGAATAAGAAAAGGCAAGATTTCCTGTTGTGTTTTGCATGATGATATGACCTTAAATTGCAGGTTCATGTTTTACCCAGTAGACACTCTTCTCATTCAGGAATTCTTTTCAATCCTCTTCAGTGCATGACTCAACCTTGCTTTCTCAAAGTACTAGGTACAGGCCACAAATATATCATCTTCTATATAAGCATTTTTGCACTTACCACCAGAGGAATAAGGATTGTGAGAATCCCTGTGAAATTTGCTCCTGGTACCACCACCTGTAGTAACCATTGTGTGTATGGACAAACACCAACACTTGCACCTAATATTTTCAGAACTGATGAATTGAACATAAGACATGGATGTGATTACTCTGCACTTCTGCAGATGTAGCCCCAAGCACCCAGATATTAAGCACTTAGCAAAATTCTTACAGAGCTTCTGTGAACCAAGTGGCTTGCTTACGTATTACAGAAGAACCTTGTGACAGCAGAAGAAAGAAATCCCAGTTCTCCAAAGCAGAATGGTATTTCCTTCCTCATTAGACTTTCCTTTTCACCTCTAGCTATTTGACTCCTCAACTGTTGCCCTGCTTTTCCTGAAAATGAGGCAACTTTGCAGATAGCAAGCAGATGCCTGCTCAGGGTGGGATTATTCACAGAGGGGTACCTGGCCTGCACAAGGAACATGGACAGGTGGGATGGAATCATTACAATGAAATTGCAGACCTGAAACCCCATTTTTGCAAGTGCACTGCTTCCCATCCCAGGCATTTTTAAGCATAAATGCAAGCATTCAAAAATGGGAATCATGCTGACCCTCCAACTTGTCACCAGCAGGATTCAAATCTTACACACACGAAAACTCCCGTTTCTTCTGGCTAAGATTAATGCTTGTCAACTCAGTGTGCACAGAGGGGAACACCAGAGGGTGAAACGTCTTCCAAGCTCCTCATTCATTAGCCAGTAGCAGAAGCATACAAATCTCACATTACATATCCTAAAGAAAAGTTTGGTCTCTAACACAAAGCTACTACAGTTCCTGGTTCCCAGGCAACAGATGCCTCTCTTACACCAGCCTCGTTCCTTCCTATTCCTCACCATTTTTAGATACTCCTAAACATTTCAAATACACACCCATCTCTGCCAAAAAATGGCAAATAACATTTTCCTTACTAATAGCCTTCTAAGATACAACTAGACAATAGCCAGTAAATTTTTCAAAATACTTCAACAGAAGACTACTGCACGTTATGGAAATTTAAAGTTAACAATTACCAATTCAAGTCAGAAAACTCATCTAAATGAAGCCTCAGTGAACAGGCAAGCTCTTAACAGCTTCCTTTTCCCTCTTCCCCTTGAGCTGCCATAAAGATCACTTGGAAAGATTCTGTTATCAACTTTTACTACTCACCTCTGACTCTTTACAACATTCTATTTGAGAGTAAGGGGGTCAGTGATTTCAGATGCTTTAGGCCAATTGGGGCATGGCTGCTTTGCACTTCACTGCAAGGCCAGCCTATTTTTAGTGCCTAATAACAAGAAAGCCCTTTTCTATAAACCAAGTAATTTTTGAGAGGCTTTTTTCTTAATCCAAACCTGTGGTTAAATAAGCAGACAGTCTTTCTACAGAATTCCAGCTTTTGTAGCAATTTGACCATCTATGCTTTTCAAGTACTACTTTCACTATACAATTAAGTCTTCTAATGTAATTCTAACAGATAATGAAATAGTTCTATTTTAATTAGAAAATGTATTCTAATACTTCCATAAAGAGAAGTGTGAAACTTCATGCCCTATTTGCCTCTTGGAAGAAAATCATAAAGTTTCCAAGAATATATCAAATTATTTATGATTCAATCATTAGGTTTTACTACAGGAGAAAAAAGAAACCTCAAATTCTTCATATAATCTCCACCTAGACTTTAAAGGAATATTGGCAGGGCAGATATTTTTGCAGAATTTTGTTTTGCCACATCAGGCTGTCAAATTTTGAGGTACTTCATCCAGGGATCTCTGTATCCATCCTACAGATGTAAGGGACTTTAGCAAGCAGGTGAAGGTTAGTAACACAGCGAAGAGCAAAGCTAAAAGTTTCTAATCCAGTATTTTATTTATTTGGTCATACCAAATTCAAAACTGCAGATGTGGTTTGCTCCTTTTCTTTTGGTAAACCAAGTGTTGCATTTGGCAGACAAGCATGCATAACAAAAGGAAAAAAGCAAACCTTGAGGCCATCAGGCAAGATTGTGTGCTTCGTACAGAAGGTTATATACCAGTACCTGTCTCAACACTACCATTATATTATGGAAGACTAAACTCCAGGTCTTCAGTCAGTAACAGCCAGTATTTTCTGGATGCCAATCACTAAAAACTAGAGCATGCTTTAGGTGATGAAAAAAAATACATGAGAAGTTAACTATGTTAAGTGCTATGTTGTTTAAAGCACATCAGAATACCACTTTTACTCTTTTAAAGAACAAAAAGTCTCAAAAAGCTGAAGTGAGACAGTCATTATGGTTTACATGAAAATAGTTTTTAAGGCTTAACAGTGTATATAGTATAAAAAGTTGGTGAAACATTTCCTATTTTATGACTAAGGATTCATCTGTATTTTCCATTTTTATAATACATGTCTGCTTGGATGCACAGAATATTCCATTCTGCTGTCTCACAATACCAGTGTAACATCAAGCACTCGTTGATGACGAATGAATACCAAATCCTTTTTAATTTAAGAGAGCAACTAGCACCAAGAGCCTTGAATGTTTCTTGCCTAACTCTACTACTGCAGAAAACAGCTGCATGATGAAAAGAGTAAGAGTCAAAAGCTGGACTGAAGACTGCATACCACTAAGCTAATGTGTAATGTATATGCTCACAGGAAAGATCCGAACATTAGCTTGTTAACGTTTAGAAAGAACTCTTCCAAGATTTTTATGGTTTGACATGTTTATTTTAGTTGGATGATCAGACTCAATGAACAAGCTGAAACAGTATTCCTCAGCCTCACAACTGCCTCCCTACAGACTTCTATAACCAAATGTTTAAAAATATCAGAAATACGTGGATATTTGCATGAAGTAGTTCAATAGTTACTTCTTGTTCCATGCTTCCTTTTCGAGTCTTTCACGGATTACTTCTTTCAGGTATGGTTCAAGATAATGGTGATCCTGAAAAAAGAAAAGAATATATTTAACCTTACAGCGAGGTCCAGAAACATCTCAAGTCATTCCTACAGACTGTCTGTTTCTCATTCCTCCAAAGGTTTGACTGAACACCAACCTATCAAGGAAAAAAAAAAAAAAAAAAAAAAAAAAAAAAAAAAAAAAGAAATCCAGCTTTACTTGCCCTGAAAAGGTAAACTTTATATCTGCCAAGTCTGCAATGACAAGTTCTCCACTGCAGCAACTACTAATTCCTAATGCCTCATCCACATTAACAGCAAAGTGATGCTTCTGAACATTAGGAACAGTGGTTTTTTGGCAGATACCCAAATGTACAAGATTCACTTTAATTAGTTCAAAGTCCAACAAGAATATTCCAGATAATCTCTTTTTGAGCTTAACTTCTAACCAGCACTGTATTTGATAGAACTTATATTTGATGGAACACCCTGACCATGTTTAACACTTACCAACCAAACTGCTGCTTGAGGAAACATGCAACCAGTTATTCAATGCAGCAATTACCTAAACATGACCTGTGAGACCACAAGAAACAGCCTCTGCTTATTCAGAGATGCATTAATACCTTTGTACTCTCCTATAGTCAAAAGTTTAACAATAAAATTCCTCTCTGCCTAGTAATCTGGAGAAATTAGTAATAATCAGTGATGCAAAGCCTGTGAATCAATTCACCACCAAAAAATAAAATTTAGCTACATCTGATAAGGCAACTGTAGCTTGTTTTTTAAATTACAAGATGACACTTATTTTAATGCAAAATGTCCCTTCAAATTATTCTTCCTTGGCACCTTCATGAATAAAAGCTTTGCTCAAGATTTTCTATAAAATTAAGAAATTAATCAGAAAAGAAGGAGACCTTTCGTAAGAATTCCAAAGCTATTTACACTGTCTTTATCTGATAGCTTAGAAGAAATATTTTGTCTGAACACAAACAATGTGCTGTGATTCTGAGCTGCAGCTTAAGCTTCTGTCATCTTGAGAAAAAATTTAGTAATTCCTATTGAAAAACAGATTTTTAAACAGCAATCAGAAGTGCTTTCCAGAGGTACTCCATGAGTTACTGACTCAGTTATTCACTATAAAGAACACATAAGCATGAGTCTCCTCAGAGAATGAAAAGCCCAACACCAGTCACAGCAGTGCCATTTGAGACCTGCACCTTGGAATTCTCTGTGCACATACCTCTTCGTACTTCACCCACTGGTCTTTGGGAAGAATCTGATGTTTCAAGCTCAAGTCCAGTGCTCGCTTTATGCGAAACATTCTTTCATTGTAAAGATGTTCTGGAAGTCTCTTCAATGCTTCTTTCACATCATCATCTTCATACAATGTATCATCTCGCATTAACCCTGCGCCAAGAAGAATTTACAGTGTCACTGAATAAATGTTCTTTAGTAAGATTTAGGATTGACACAAGTACCACGGGCAAAACACTTCCAATACAAAATTATGAAGAAAAACCAAACCTATCCAGGAGAGCCACTAATGGCTCACAGAGAACGTGCAATCCTAAACACTGACTTTCACACACCCTTTTTTATTTTTACTCCTTTTCTTAAAAAGGAATAAGGAAAATGGGTATTAAATTCAATGTGGTTTGTGAGAGTGTATATCTATATATAGAACAAATACTTCTCAGGATCTAAGGGGTGGACTTACGTGCATCTGATTTTATATCTCTATTTAAGATGACTGTCCAGGTAAAGGGTTTAAGAGCTCTGAATCCATTAGAGTCAGTCAAACACAGATGAGACTTCTTCACTACTGAGGAATTACTCTCTAAACTCTCCTATTCCTACTGACCAGATCTCTGCTGACTACATGAAGCTATGGAAACCTTAAGCTCTATGGTGGTGCATGAGTTCCAAATTAGAAGTTAAATGAGGGAGAAGCACCCAGTCTTCTCAAAACCAAGAACACTCCCACACCTTCTGTAGAACAAAGGATTCTTGAAACTCAACCGCCCCTTCCGTAAGGTTCAGTATTAACAAAAAAAGACAAAATATTACTTCTGTAGCATTCCAAGATGATGCAGATTGCTACAACATATCTAGTGACTTGTGGTTAAAGGTTTTCATCTCATGTGACTGATTTGGCAGTAGTGTCTCAGTAAAACAAAAATTTCTTCTGAGTCACATATTCTTAAGTTCAGTTTTGTAATTTATTTCAAAGGCACAGGGAGCACTGCTGCTAGTTTAATCACTATATTAAATTTGGTGCTTCTCTAATTTTTTATGCACATTTCCAGAAAAGCAGCCGAAGTAAGAATTTCAGCAGACAGGCATCAAAAGAGGAATTAAGCACTGTGTCTCTGGAGGAAGGATCTAAGCTTATTCATTTACAGTTTTCTTGTAATTTTTTTCTAACTTCCCCAGGGCAGGTATGTTAACTTCCTTTAAAAAACTTGCTTGTATTGTGGTGAGCAATAAATTGCAGCATCTGAATATTCAGATTCTTGTCATCCAAGAACTGCTCTGCCACCTAAATGGTTGAAACAAACTGGCAACAACTCTGAATAAACTGAAGACAACATCATTTAAGGCAACCTCTTCTCCTTAAGAAAGCCCTGTTTTAACACCTATTCCACCATGGCACAGGCCAGAGCAACGCCAGCTGAAGTTATGGTGACACAAAGGGCAGAACTAACTAGAATCTTTTCTGCACTTTGGATACTTTGCATAAGTACTGCAGATAGGCTGACTGCTACCAGTAGGAACCTCTCCAGCTTCAAGGGCAGTCTTTGGGTGAGAAGACACTGGCCAGTGGAAGTGACTCAGTGGGGAAATGTAAATAATCAAGCTTTCAGGACTGCTTTGTCAAAGTTTTTTCAACTGCCCCAGCTTGACCTTAGCTATCATAAGTTAATTCACTGGAACATGAGCAAACACAGAAATAACAGAAAAGGTATAAATTACAATAATTGAAGCTACTGCAAACATTTTTCCCCACAGAAGTAGTAGCTAATTTTGATCAAAAAGACTTATGCCAACCTGCAGGTATATATGCCAGTTATGAACCAAAGCTAGTTTGAGAACTGTTACATTTGCAGTAACAATTTTTAAAGCTCAATGAAACACTTACCATATTTGTTGAACCCAGCTGCATTGTAATACCACTTGCGAAGCTTGTCTATCAGGCGACCACCTCCTGCAACTGAGAGTGACCATCATCAGTTGCACAGCAAGGTAAAATCCAACACTTACACATCATTATAGCAGCATGCAAACATATGCTACCCTCCTTCACATGCAGCAAAGTCACACTGCATCAAGTTTGAATCTGATCATGTAAGACTTGGCCTCTGCTTCTCAGTACCCCAGAACTGACACTGAACATTACACAAAAGAGTTTGACCCATTTCACTAAATTTGACTATTGGGCTGCTTTAAGACTTGGAAAAATGCTACCAATTCCTCATCAAAGACAGCAACAAAACTTTTAGACTCCATAACACTTAGATGAGTCAAACTCATAGTGTCTACATAAAGCAAAACCATAAGGCTTTTCAAATAATTTATTGAAGTTCCCCAGCCTCCACTACGTGACTTCAAGGAGAGCATATTATTATATTGTTAACCTCTGCTCTCCTCTCCAGACACTTGAATGCTATTCCTTTTTCAAGGAGCTGCCAAAGTCAACCACGAAATCAACACCAAAACCTCAAAAAAACCAACCAAAAAAAACCCCATCAAACAAACAAAAAACCAAACCTTCACACCACATATAACATATTCATCTTTCCTTAAATGTGGTTTGGGATGGCAGAGGTGCTTTTGCACATAATCAAGTACCTCGACAAGGGGTCTAGAAGCCCACGAAGGGCACAACACGGGCAACGCAGCGCGGCCAAGCTGTTTTATCTGACTTTTAAGCTACTTGTCTTACCAAGTCACCCCCCTCCAAAAAACCCAGTGCACCGTGGGATACCAGGACGTCATTACAGCATTGCCTCAGCAGATTACTTAGTTACTCCTCCCTCCTTTACGACCAGACAAGGAATAACCTTAGACCAACTGGGCGCGGAGTCGGTCTCAGCGCAGGACAGCGACCCCTGAGGCCCCTCACGAGCGGCCCAAGGGTTCCTGTCCCTCCTCCAAGTGCCCCCGAGCACTCTCCGCGCCCAGAAAACTCAGGCATCGGAGCCAGGCTCCCTCCGCTGCCACGGGAGGGCCGGCGAGGATACTCGCCCGGCGACTGTGGCAGCGGCACTCGCTGTCCCCGTCAAGGGCACACGGCGCACATCGGCTTCCCGGCTCCCCCTCTCCGCGTCACGGCTCGCCTCGATGCCCGGCGCGGGCCGGGGCGAGCCCAGCGGCGCCGGTGAGTCGGGGTCGGGGTCGGGGACAGGCCCGGCCCGGCCCCGCCGCGCACCCCCCACACCCCCGCCGCCTCACCAGACGCCCTCGCCGCCATCTTGACCCCGGCGCGGCGCGCGGCCTCCTGGGTAATGCGCGGGACGGGGCGGGCCCGCCAACACTGACACGGCGCATGCGCCCTGAGGGGGGGGCGGGCAGAGGCGACAGCTTCAAAAAATAAAAAATAAAACTTAGTTTTGTAAAGCACAATAAGCAAAGCACCAATCGGTCACGCAGAGAAGCAGACACCTGTCTCTGCTCAGGTATCGCAGCCGCCAGGTGAGCGGCTCTGCGTTCTGAGGCACAGATCGTTGTCTCGCCCCCGTCATTCCTTCAGGGATGGTCCACTGCGTTTTGAAGGAAGCAAAATGCGGAGGTGGAGGCAGCCCAGAAATACGTAGTAGGCAATGCCGTGGGCATTTTCAGTCAGAAAAGCAAACAGCAGAGCCCAGACTGCAGCACAGGGCGCAGGGTCGGTGCCCTATTGCACCCAGCGAGCCTCAGGGACAGAGGTGCTCACTCCCAGACCTGGCCCAGAACAGCCCCCTCGAGGAATTTTAAGGGCAGAGTTCTAGGCCAAACATTTCTTCTAAAGTTTTTTTTTTAATCGCAAGATTTTGGCATGATCCTCAAGAAGTTTCTCGATCCTTTCTCCCCTTCCTTTCAAACTTCCATTCTTCGTCGTGATTCTGGGAAGCTATTTTGGCAGAAGCTTGTGCATTTAACATTTCAAAGAAACTAGTTTAGCTCTGGCAGCAGTCATTTCTACATTTAAAAATATTAAAAGAATTTAAAGCTCAAAGTCTGAGACATTCAAAATATACACACTCTATAATATAATTTCTATTGCAATGGCTTATCAGAGGGTAATACATAGTAATAAGGCTAGTGGAGCAAATCTGCAAAAGTTAATTATGAACCCACATACTTTCTATTAACATTTTTATTATAAGCATTATTTTTTACAAGAGTATTTGAAAATTACAGTTTATTATTAACATTTAATACAGTCAAAAATCCAAGTCAGCATATTGGACTTGGATACTTTTATTCAACAGGAGGAAGTGGGGAAAATTGCTTAGCCATCACATTTCAGCCACCATGAAATTTATTATGCATCTCCACCAAGAACAATCTATTTAATAGTGGATTTCAAGTGATCGTTCCAGGCCAATAGAACAGGGAGCATGAGAAAAAAGACAAGAGAGCATCTCCGATATATATTGTAGACTGCGGGGGTGCTGTGCAGTTTGGCTTCGGACGGTCGGGATGGATGGAGACGAGAGACTTCTGGAATTGGATCTTAGCATATGATGTTTATTGTAGAAAAGCGTGGGTGAAAGGGACCTGCTAAGAGCTGCAGGGCGCAGCTTGAAGCAGGTCAGAGAAATAAGAAAAGAGTAGAGAGGACACAAGAAGTCCAGGAGAGGCAAGAGAGTGCAATGAAAAGAGAGAAAAAGTGACAAAAGGTAACAAAAAGAAGAGCAACAAGGTGACCGTGGTTCCCCTTTACAATCTAATAAATCATCTTCTGTGTTGAATATTCTAATTTTCATTAACCAATGTGGTACAAGCTACAAATCTTATATCATCTACATACAGCCTATAAGAATCATTGCATTACCATAGCATGTTACATTTTAAACTCTAAAATCTACTTTTTGGGTCCTCTGATAAGCTAGGAGGGTCTGCTCTGACCCTTGGACCTGTCTGCAAGCAGAAGGCATTGTTTCATCAACGAGTGGTTTAATTCAATCAGCCATGCCATTGTTTTTCAGTTGTTCAGTAACCAGGGTTTGGTAGCTCAAAGCTTGTTCTCATTTCAATCTTGCCTATAGTTTCTATATTCTCAGCATCTTTTGCTAGGCAATCATATCTATAAGGTTTTCCTATTTCACCTTCCCCAACAGTATACAAAGAATATGACTTTTCAATATGTTTCAAGCACTTCTTTTTCAAATTCTTAATTTGGATAAATAAGAATTTATCCAAAGTCATAATCTAGAGATCACTAGCATTCTCATTCTTTAAATGTCTCTTTAACCTTATTTTATTTCCCATCTATTAGTAGAATTTAATCTTTTGAATTTTATTCTGCTGTGTGCATAAAAAGTCCTATTTTTAGCTTCAACAATAAGGTTGTAAAACATCGAGAATTCTTCATTAAAAAAGCTTAAATCCAAATTAAAACATCTGGATTTCAGTTTCCTGCAGTGTTTTTAATGAAGACATGGAAACTTCTAAACAATATCTGACAGTTTGCATGTGGATTTAGGCAGCTTTTTCATTTTTCCCAAATACACTGTGAAGCATTCGATAATTCCATATTAACATACGTTAATGATAAGATTAAGTATTTTTAATACTCCCATGATACCCAATGTCAGCATTTACTTCAGCTTTTACAACTGAGCAGCTCTGTCACCTTAATATATACTACAGCCTCTTTTCATATAATTACTTGTATATTAAAGCCACACAAATCTCATTGGTATTGGGGGGTGGGGGGGGGGAAACCAAACAAGGGGAAAAGTAACTAAAGGTCCTTCTAGATTTCAGGGACACCAGCAGTTTTATCTTCTTTCTATAATTTGCCTAAATTCAGCTTGCTGACTTTTTTTCTGATATTTCTAACCAGCTTTCAGGATACTAATTTCAGCAGCCAGCTTCACAAGGAAACACCTTTGTAACCTATAGAAAGAATGCCTTTCTGTATGAGCTTCACATATGTAATGGTGTAATTCTTTCTATCACAGAAGGAAAATAATATTATTAGCTCAAGCAGGTAAACACAACACCACTACTGCACTATCTTGCTATTTCTAACTTTTGGGGAAGAGGGTGAAAGGAGAAGACAAGAGGGCAAGATGGGGAATAAGTCACTAGCCCATTGTCCAGTCTTCCAAAATTCTGCCATTATCAAAAGAAAAAAATAGAATCCATTTGAATTTACCTGTTAGTGTGCTGCATCATCCACTCCAAATTGAGTTACTGATTAATTACAAGCCTTGCATTAGTAGCGATCAACATATTCACTCAATCATTCTGAAATACATTTTTAAGTTACTGTGAGCCTTTAAATACCACTGTAAGCCTTTAAATACTATATGCTTCATAAACAACGACTTTTTAAACCAGTAATTAAAAAATTAAGAGATCTTAAAGGGAAGCAGTTTTAGAAAGTATGTTTATTTCCTAACTTAATTCTATAATTTGTTACATGTGTTACTAATTAAAGCGTTTTTAAGAAGTTTTCAAAGTCCCGCATAGAAGCCTTGGCAATCTCTGTACAAAACACGTCATCAGGCAAGGATACCAACTGATCCAGAGAGATGTAGCTGGGTTGTGCTGGGTCATACTGGGCTCTTCCCAAGAATGCAAGAAACATATGCCTCTCTCTGATTCGTAGTAGCTTTGAGTTGAAAACCTAAGACAGAAAAAAGGGAAGAATTTGTTACATTGTCTAAATTTCAGACTCTGAGGCATTGAAACTAAGAGCGTTTTTTAGACCAATTGAAGATCTAGGAAGAAAACAAATAATATGCTTCTTTTCCTTTAATTTATGTCAAATGCCAGGTAGGTTACATGTATATATAAATTATCTGAACTCTAAAGAAATACTTCATTACAATATGTTGCCATATACACACAACAGAAAACAGAGTGATACAAAAAACCTAACCTGGTTGAGAGTTGTTTCTGTGTAACAACTATTATTTTTGTGTAATCACAGCCAAGCAAGTGGAAAGAGAGGTTCAGAAACAGGGAGTATTTTCTCTGTAGCATCAGACAGATTCAAATGACCACTGTTACAAGGAAGAAATGAAGAGGTGACCACATGGTATAACACAAACAAATGGCACCGTGGCAAGGGCAAAGGTGAGTGGATGTGACTCCTGTCATCCTAACACGGCCAAAAGGCACAGTGTGGTGGTTCAAAACAACCATTTGTCTTCTGCTGCACAGCAATGCCTATCTTTGAGGATACCTGCCACCAAAAAAAATAAAAAATCTAGACAGTCAAAGAGGAGAACAATGGTAGGGGTAACACAAAAAAATCAGCAGAACATCTAAAAAGAGAGAAAAGTGGGAAAGACGAGATGCACAGTTAAGTTGTAGAAGCAAATATCTAAGTTCATTTCTGAGCAGTACAACTGAATAGAGAGAGATGCTATAGAGGAGATAATGGTGAAAATATGAATGCTACGGCAAGCAGATATTTTACTAAAAAAAGAGACTACATTGATGAAAGAATTCCATGAGGATGTAAACTAATTTGAACAAGGAGGGACAAACAAAACTACTGTTCCTCCTCTGCCTTCCTTGAATTTTAGGAGGGAGTCAGAATACAGGAGAAAAAAACCCTTAACCACCATTTATGGAGATAGCTGACAGAAAGGATAGTTACAAGAGCAGCTGTAACATCAGAGAGAATTTGACAAAATAAAAAAATCTGTATACTTCCTATTTTCAACATTACTGTCATTCAGGATAGAATCAAGTACAGATGAAGACAAACACGCATTTGTGAATGCACAAGTTAAAGGCCCGACCATACATAAAGACTGACGTGCACTACCTGTATCCTGGAACTCAGAGTTTTTGATGGTGAAAAAGAAGAACAGGGAAGAGAGGGAGTGACTGTGGCAAGAACAAGGAACAGAGGAAACCCTCCACTTACCCTTTCAAACAAAGGGAATAAAAATAAGGAGGTGAACCGCCACAAAGTCAACAATAAGACAACTGAGAAGGAAGTGAGCAAAGCTTGTGGTCACTTACAGATGAAGGAGGGCAAAGTGACACAGACGAGCATTAGAGCAAGCATCCTTGTTAAGTAGAGATATATTAAACAGAAAGATAATCACAATCCTGAGGAGTAGTTTTATTCCCCCATATAATTTGGGCTTTCTAGTCACTTAGATTCCCTATCAGACTTGCTTTAGAGAGAAAATTACTACTGTTCAGAAGCTGTAATTTGCGCTTTCATTTTTACCTTGTAAGAAGACAGTGCAACTGCATGTCAGCATTGAATCAAGTGACTAACACTTTCAGCTTTTAATTTGTGAGGAAATAACAGTAATGAGGAGGTAGAAAAAACCCCCAAAATAGTAATCAGGAAACTAATCTATTTTGATAGATTAATACCTAATCCTGTAGTATTTTAGCAATTGCTGCAGCAATAAACGACCAACAAGAATCTGATTGCCTAATGGACAGAACTTCTCTTACATTTACATTATATTTTCAGATCGTAAAATCTCTAAAGCTTATTTATTAAGTAGACAAACCTGAAAGAAATGTTTATATGTATTTATACATAAATATATATAAAATGTTATCTAATGAACAGATCTTCTGCATAATCTGTCTTCTCTTGTGTCTCTTAGGTAAGATTTCAGGACAAGCAAATCCCTAAGCAGGCAGTAGTCTCTCTTGCATGAATAAGAAGAGATGAGCATGACCACCTCTGCTGAAAACCTAAAAATTCACAAGACTGGGGGTAGTGATATCACATGTGCTAAGGAAAAAAAAAAGCAGCACTTCCACACTGAAATTCTCAATAGTTTCTGGATTGCTAGTAAAAGTTATCCCAATTAGAGTAAAAGCCACAGGCTAATTGAAGTATTCACATATCTCCTGCGTACAGCAAGGCTCCACCTTCAGCACATTAGTGAAGTGGCTGTGACAAGAGTACCTACAATTTATTCCCAGATTAACAGCTCACCTGAGGGAAGCGAGTAAGCATGTGGTGGGGAATGCCCATTATGTTGTGTAAGTAGTCAAATGTCTGTTTGAGTCTCTTTTTACTTGCAGTTAAAATCTTGGGAGTTTTATACACTATCTGTTGAATTTCATTACGTTGAAAACCAAGTTCAATTTGACAAACCTGAAAGAGAGCACAATTTTATCTTCACAAGTCAGCTACAGCAAACTTAGCTTATTTTAATGTGCCACTGAAATAAACAAATGCAAAATTCTTCTACTCTTTGTCACACAGCAACAAGAATGCAAACCACAATAATATCTGCCAGTCCAGTTCTTCTCAAATCACACAATGCAAATTATTTCTTGTTCTGGATTAAAGTGTAATTTGTTTATAGAATATCCCCAAAATAAAGATGACTTCTGTGGATGTTATGTATTTTTCAGTTTGTCTGAGATATGAACAAAAAAAAAAGTGTCTCCATATGTACGGCAGTTACAAGCATAAAAATTCTCCCCTAAGAGTACTTTATCATTTTCAATACCAAACTGTCAAGAGACTTTCTTCTTGTGGAGCTGTTGAGCTCTGTAAAACACAGCAATCAAATAGCTAGCGCCTCCTTTTGCTAACGCGTTACCTCTTTGGCTAATGTATCCACGTTATATTTTTATAATAGGGAGTATAATTTCCATAGTCTTCAATTTAAAACTGCTGAGACATGTAGAGATGTGTAGAATATGTGGTGTATTCAATTTATTCTACAGTTCATTAATGTCTAAAGTAAGATATCTTTTTCAGAGACTGCCTTGACTTCAATTATGATTTCCCAAAAGGAAAACAAAACACATTTTTTCAATAAAATCATGAGCACTCCTCCCAAAGTGCAGAATGGCAAGCAATTCATTGAGTTGTTAAGAAAGAATTCAGCATACAACAGCATGTGTTAACTCAGTCATTTCTTCTGTCCTCCAGTGACACTTACAAGCAGCTTGTTTGCAGTCATGAAGCGGGTGTGCTTGCCAGTTAACATAACCAGACTTTCACACCAAACTAAGGTACTTCCACTGGCAAGAAGGTGGTGTTTTTGTTTGTCCAGTTTGATGTGCCAAGACTGCAGCTCTTTTCCAGAGCTGCTTGTCAAATATAAAGGGAAGGGCTTAGAATCTGGATTTTGCATTTACCGTAGGACTTACAGATCCTTACAGGGAATTGTTCCTAGAGGCAACTATAATCAGGTCTTTCAACTCCTGGTTTTAACTTTTCTGCTTTATAAATATTTGTGCACCACACAAAATACTAATCAATTAAGACAGCATCCAAGTACGAAAATAAGTGTTTGCACATGAGTGGTATCTTCCACAGACCTGAGTTGGCAGGGGTAACTTCCTGCATCAAGATACACAACTGCAGTTAAGAACCCTTGTTAAATCACTGCAGATGTAAAGCTGAGCCCACTGTAGAGGTAATTGTGGCGAGAATCTTGAGCTTTTATCTTCTGATGTGATGTGGAACAGCTCCCTCTTTACATGATCAGTGAGCTCAAGTGCAAGTTTGACTGCATTCAGTTTGACAGCAAACATATTTAATATTCAGTAACTCTCTAGGTCACACATGCTAATATCCTAACTGCGTAAGCATCAGCAATACTCAACAAAGTATGTATTATTCCCACAATAGGCAGTGGTAATACAAGCTTTCAGGTTTTACCCTGTCAGAGAACCTCTAATTGTGTGATGAAACCCTCAGGGGATGGACTAAGCCATTCTTCAGCACATTTAGTCCATGACTGGTATCTTACCACAACCAATATCAGTTACTGCACTTGTTTCTAAATAACAGTTCATTCAGCATGAGGGATACAACCTGATCACTTCTGAACTGTTGGTACATGATTTCACTTTCCAAGTACTGTCCTCCCACCACCACTTTAGGACATACAGGTCTGAACACAGACACTGAATCCATAATAACCTCCTGAAGGGCTTGAGCTTTTAAGAATTAGTAGACTCCAACAGTGAGGACCTAAAAATCCTTCCTCTCTCCCTCTCTCACACATTTTAAAAATAGAGGTGCTACATGGTGTATTTCTTGGTAGATAAACAAGATAGTTACATAGAACTGAGGATCTTAAAAACACATTCATTATAATAATGGATGCCTAGCCTGTGGAAACAATGTGTGTTAAAAAGAAAGCACTATTAAGTAAAACAGTCTGCTACTTTCCAGTCTCCTCCCTTACCACACACACATTTCTGATTGCAAGATTCCTAGGGCTTAACAGTTTCAGAGCAGTGAGTCTGTCTGAAAATTATATATTTTGATTCATAGTTATTTGTTATAGGATAATGGAATTTCACAAATTGTTACACTACATCATGCTGTTTGGCCTCGATGCCTTTATAGCACAGTAATTAAACCAATACATAGCTACATTTTCAAAAGGGAAAGGAGTCCCCATGGATTTGAAGTTATTTACCCAACAGTTGTTAATAATGACCATCTGCTATCAGACAATAGGTGTCAAATGCACATTTTGGCAGACTAGTTACCTGCCAGGAGAAAAATAATCAACTGCACATTTCTTCCTCCTAAATACTTACGGACAATCAAGTTCGCAAACACCCATAATAATTAAGGGGGGGAAAAAAGACTGAGTATTTTTCCACTCATTAAAAAATGGTAACAATTTATCTCATATAGCAACTTTTGGCAGGAACGCACTACCTCAGAGTAGAAGAGAGAACAAGATAATGCTTTCCTCTAAGCTTGCACACTATAGAGGAAAATAAAATTGCTTAACAAAATCCTCAGTTATTTTATATTGCCACCAAAATTATTTCATTAAATTCTTTCTGTACATGATCCCCTCCACGAATTCAATCTTCTGACAACTCTTAAACTATATGGAGACACAATACACTTTTAATATCTATTCATAAGCTTACCTGAAGATTTTCTTTTACAGGCTCTAATTTGCCAGTCAGTAGCCTTGGAAGACGAATTACCAGATCCTTTGTCTACAATCAGAAAAACCACATAAATAAAAGAGTATTACTGAAAGCTTGCACACTGCTACACTTGTTTGTAAATTTGTCTGTGAAAGAAAGACTCCATAAAAACTTTCTTTTTGCAGTTGAAAGAGGGATGTATTTCATTTTTTCTCTACAACAAAGATGAATTTGCATGAAGCAGCAGTATATTAAGATGCAAAACATTACTCAAATATGTTATTTTGGAAAACAAAAAATAATTGTTGTAAAGAAGATAGGAAGAGGGGTTAAAAGTGTGCATCAAAGAAAGCAGAAGTATGCTCAAGTGCCCAGTTTCTCTCAGCCCTCAAGTTGTTTCTTCCCCTCCTTTAAAAAAAAAAATAAACAACACACTACCCCATAGAGGCTATAAAAGGATTTTTCACTGGCAGTGGAGCTAACTTCAGGATCTGGTTGGACCATAGAATACCAGCACTACAAGAAATTACTCCACATTCCCTAAGGTGTCTGATTGCTTGTAATCCACCCTGAGTACAAGGTAGTGACTAAACCCTTTTCAAAGGAGATCTCCTACCTCAAACATGGAAAGGCCAGCAACAGGCACTGTAACAGCTATGACTGTTCAGCTAATAGAAGCCAATAGAAGAACCCCAGGTTCCACTTGGAATTTGACATTCATTGCAATCCCCACCTACTGGCAGGACCCAACTAACACTGCCCACTTACTCCAGGCAAGTCCAGCTACCACCTCCCCTGAAGATCCCAAAGCACAGTGCTGAATGCCTGCTAAATGCAGAGTGTGGTCTGCACTCATGAGCAAACCCAGAAGTCACTCTTGGTGAGCTAAGCGTATGATTTGGCATTTCTCTTGATACGATATTCACAGATTAGACTATTTCTTAAATGATGAGTTAAGCATGTTACAGTATTTTAAAGAGATGAAGAGCACCAAATAATTTTCCAGAAGTTAAAAAAGCTGCTTGCTGTTTCAGTAATTAATTCAGTCCTCTAACGAACCTCAAATAATAAAACTGGACATACACACGCTTGTTTGACAACAACCTGTAGCAGGTTCATCTTCAGTAACTGTGCTTCAGGTCCCCTGAATGTCAGGTGTCCATATCACTTACATAGACAGTTAAAACCATGTTACCCTCCTGTAACCCTCTAGTGACATTACTGATGATAACACAATGTTTTTTGATAACCTCCAAACACTTGGTGTACTCACATTGCAAAATCTTACAACTGTCACTAACAAAATACCAAAAGACTTCAGTCTTTACCTTTTTTACACTGAGACCAAGTTCATTTTTGAAGAAACCCAGTCTGTTATCCAGTCTTTCCACTGAAAACAACAGCAAATATGGAGCTCTTGAGACCATCTGAGCAATTTCTGACTTACCAAATTTTTTTGATTTTAGGTAAGCCACTCTAGAAAGAGAACAAAAACAAAATAAAATCCAGTGATGAAAATTTTATTGCCTCCATTTATTCAGTACTCGCTTAAATTCCTCAGTGATATCTTATAAATGGACAGATGTTCTAGCATTAACATGCAACCCTGCCAAAAATAATTAGGGTGAAATCTGCAGTTATCGTAAAAGCAAAATACCCTCCCTTCCAATTAATTAAAAGTAAAATAAATCTCAGAGCAGAATGTCAATACTGAAGACAGATATTAATTCCTTCCAGCTGTACTTAAGCAGATAACTATGTTAACCTACATTTAACTACCAGCCTGTCTCCTAGATTGCAAACACACTAATAGATCATCATAGGGTATGGACAAGAAGATATATACAGTCTTTTGCTATTTTAATGAACTCCATTTCTACTGCTGAAAGAACAGAGTACTACGCCTCATACATCCCTGTTTTGCCAATAGCATTGGAGTAGAAATATCATACAATGATGCTATGTATGGAGATATTGTTGAAAAAGACCTTTCTACATCAGTTGAAGTTACGTCTGCCACAGTAGGTCCCTACTTTCAGTCACTGGTCTAACGAGGGAGTAACAAACATCTGGTTGTCAGAAAGCAAAAGGAGTTGACTAAAGTTTTGATGTTTAACAGAGCTTTCTTTCTTTCCAAGAGAAAACTTTTTCCAAACCTTGTTGAATTCAGTGAAAGTGAAATCCTATTTCAAGTACTACTTGCAGTAGATGGTTATCATAGCTCCCAGAAAAAAAGGAATGAAGAAGGGCAATACAGCACATAAAGAGATACGATTAATCCATGTACCACCATATACTAAACAACTAAACTACAATTTGGAGAGGTTTCCTCTGGTTATAGATGAGAGTAATTGCAATATGAGAAGTATTTGCAGTCAGATCAACTTAGAGCATAAAAGAATTGGTTTTATCTGGCAGTAATTAAGATACTAAATGGATTGCAGAACATTCTGCAGAAGCAGACATTCAGCAAAAAAATGGGCTCTCTGTTAAACCACATCTTGTGGAGACAAAACAAATAAAATAACCTTCCAGTCACTACAACTTCCCTCTTTCCACAAATCCTTAAAAATGAAATTATCATAAGCCAAAAACTTCCAAATGGAAGATATAAGAACAAGCTCTAGAGAACCAATTTCTAACTGAGCAGGCACCCCAACACAGAAGGTAGCAGCCTGGGCTCCAGACAATGACAATGGAACTGGCACAGCTTCCAAGCATCCCAGGAACAGCTAAATGAGCAATTGAAAATAAAATCTTTTGGCTGTCCTAACTCCACTTATTTTCTGTTAAGAAGTCATTAAGTTTCACACCTGAAGCATTTCTTACTGCAAAGGCAAGAAACTTAAAAGACGGATGGCAAGATTGTAATAACCTGACTCTAGAAACTAATATATTAAAGGAACACAACTATCCAACCTGGCCAAAGTTTGAAATACATCTGTGAGTGCTGGCACCAAGGTTAGCCCTCGTTCTACTACAGGGGTCAGCAGTTCTATGCAGCATGTTAACAGTTTTAAGTCATCATTAACACCAGCATAAAACAAAGCATCTGGTGCAGCTGCAGTACAGACACTGATTTGCAACTGTCAAAATTGTTAGGAATTATGGAATGTTTTGACTTTTACAGTGTTTATCTGAAGTCAAATGCCAAACCTATTGAAATTTGTGTTTTGTTTCCTGGCAACGTGGAATCCATAGCAATAAAACATTCCAGAGTGATGTAACCAATACCATGTCCATCTGCACCGAACTGTTTATGCAAAGGTGATACTCAGCTTTCAAAAGACAGCTATTTGAGACTTACTCACTTCACAGCCTTTACAGCACACTTACTTTAAAGCTTGCAGGAAAGCATTCACCAGCGTCAAACTTACTGAAGAATCATACCGCAGAAAATTAAGAAAAAATCAGATTGCTCTGTTTAGTCCCTACTTCACTAACGAGCCAGTGCCACAGGACTGTCACTGAAAATAAAATCTGACTTCATGGAAGAGTTAGGATATTTATCACAGGAAAAACCGCCTCTCTTCCGAAGAGCATAAGCAATATTCTCTGATATCTAGACTCAAAACTACTGGTAGCAAATGACATAGGTTTGCGTTTTTTTTATACTGTTTCTGAAAGGCCACTTACTGAACAGGAGGTTAGAAGAACAGAGAGGAAAGAAGTCAGGTCTATGTTATACAAGAGTCTACTCATGTGCCTGTTTCCAAATAGCTGTACTTTCAGATTTCTGTCTCAGACAGAAATACTAATACATTCAAGAGCCAAGACAACAGACTTTCTTCTCTGGAATTTTTCAATACTGGGAAGTTTTGAGTTCATTAAAAAATGCATGCACATACACACAAGTTGTTCTGGAAAAAAACTACTGAACTAGGAGTAATATTATAAATAAAAGCTCATTTTAAGGACTGAAGAACAGTTTAGGGCCATACAAGTGTGAATGAACACACACAAATTAGTTCATTGTAGTGTTGTGTTGAGTTTCAGCTGGACAACAGGAAAAAAACGTCACCAAAACCTCCTGTTGCTATTAGACGTCAACACAGAAAAGATCTGGTTTGCTTCTTCTATTGCAGAATTCATGAGGTTTCAAATTGACTGGAGAGTTTAATATTGTTCTACAAATTTACATAAAGCCTCAGGGATGTAATTTTGGAATAAAAGCTGACAAGTAAAGCAAGTGGCCTAAGATAGCAAGCTGCTTCCTCTGTGCCAGAGAGACAGGGATGGGCAGTAAAATTAGTTAACAGGCAGTTATCAGGTGGATGAAGGTGTTGACTTGTGATACCACCACACGTTAGTGCCAACAGATGGGGAGGCACAAGAACACGGAGGCAGTGACTGAGGAAGAAAGGAGGCAGCAGGCAACCCAGGTTCCTTCAGACAAAGTTAAGCCAACTGGGAAACCAAATCTTCAAGCCAAGTGGCTTAACACCCTGCTGCTATTTGAAAGGCTTACCTGGTTTCTAAAGCTTCCAGATCTTCACCAAGGATGTATGGATTTTTGGTCAGGAATGGTCCCAGTTGATTGTCTTCTACACCCACATCCTTAAGAAACAGAAGTATTTTTTTTACATCTTTTTCAAAGTCCAAGGTCAGTAAGAGCTGACCTGCCTTTTGACGTTTCTCCACTTGGGATAAGTTAACTCCTACAACAAACAAAATCAGAAATAGTTTTAAATAAACACAGACCCTGCTTTCTATAAATGTTTCACAAAGGCATGTTGGAATTTATAGGACTACTCAATTTTTTGCACTGATTTTGCCTACTTTGGTTGCTCAACACAGCAAGGTCACAACACCTTGCATATTGTGGAAAGACTCCAGATAAAATAAGCAGTCATTTTAGAAGCTTTTGCTGAGTTTATTTTTTGAAGGAAGACATTTGCAGTGAATCCTGCATGTGCCACATGTAGAGACCTACTCTTGTTGCACAGAAGTATGTGTGAATGAAATTTCCAAATCCGTTATAAAAGGGGAGGGGACAATTTTGCAGTGAAGTGACTTTGTATACTGACTCACACACAGCAATTTGTTACTACATGGGGACAGACTTCCCCCTCTCAAATATTAATTTCTCCAACCTCTTTCTAGTCTTTCTTGCATGTTTGGGCAACAAGGTGGCCAGCAACCTTGAACTCAGCTATCTCTGCAGTCCAAGTGTTTTTTGATGAGAAGTAAGGTTCTCTACAATCCCTTCCTTCTTGCCTCTCCAGTGTGCTGTGCCTCACTCCTAAGACTAAGCATAGCAACCATTTTCTTTCCTTCCTTCCTTCCAAGGATAGAGAGCTGCAAATTCTTTTGCAGCAAAATAAAGCATCCTTAAGCAGCCCAAAAGAAGAAAGACAAGTTAGACAAAGTGCTCTCCACCTCCTGAAACTGTGGGAGATGCCTCCTTCTAGCACCCACAGCACTAAGGGACTAACACCAGGCAGCTTTGCTTCCCATTAGTATGGCATTGCTAGTGACACAGTCACTCTTTTTCCATTTAATCTGGATAACATTCTGCTGCTTTTTGCCATTGGTCACTGTTCCTATTTTCAAATTTACAAGATAACCAGTAAGAACGAAGCACAAATTACAGGATCTCCAAAGCTCCAGACACAGGCAGACCACACACACAAAATCACACATACCTAGGTGGACAAGTTTCGCAAGGGTTTCTGAGTGATCGACGTAATCTCGGAGCGTGGAAGACTGGATGGGGAGAAGTGGTTCTGCAATGATCTGTACAGCTTCTTCCTCGGAAATCTCTTGCAAAGCAGATGAAGGTGGGATGTCATCCCAGTCTAAGAAACAAATATAGAAGACCCAAATGCATTTTGTGAGAGACAAAGCCACTCGCACCAAATGCTATACAGATCTCTTAAAATCCTTTTCAAAATGCAGGAACACTGTGCATGTGATAAATAGCCAATCTATTCTTTGAAAACAAAAATAGAGAATCTACTCCCAGTTTTTGTCTCTATTTCATCTCCTGGTCACTCACTGCCTATCAACTTTTACTCATATGGCCAAATCTGAGAGTAGTACCCAGCAAGTCAGCCTTCAGTCTGCTGCCTAGACCACTGCAGACAACAGATCACACCACCTTCTGGGAAAGGATTGTCTTTCATGTCTTCACAAATGCATTTTTGCCTGATCACAGCCAGACAAAAGGCTACTGCAAAGATTATTTTTCATAACCTGACAAGCCCACTACTTTGTGGCTCTCCTGAATGTGATGCCTGAAATGCAGCTGTTTTAAGTCTTCGTGTATTTCATAGCCAACTCCAGCCAAGCTATCATATCTTATCCATTACAGAAAGGCAGCCTACTACTACTATCTCTAATAACAAAAAGAATAATTTCCTATTCACTAAGATTTCAAAGAAAACATCATTATGCTTCTTTCCCCTTAAGTGTTCCAAGTCACAGAACTCAGCGTCTTTTAAAAAAAATTCTCTAAACAGATCTATTTTTGCATTGACAGCTCACAGCAGCAAGATTAAGATTACTGCTTGCAGCCTGGCTGCTAGCATCCGACTCAACCATCAGTTTGATTACTGATCAGATGCCCTGATTATAAACTCTTCAGGAAGGGGATTTTCTGTGCCCTATGCCTTTGCATAATGGCTTCCTAGAGACCAGGGTAATACTCTTCCATGTCACGAAAACAAAGGCACACCAGAACTCTACTAAGACAGATTCCAAAGTAATTAGGATATGCCTAATGTTCCAGGAAGAGTTGCTCAGCCTAGCTCAATAGCTGTTGAAGGTCTTGTCACTTCTTTTCCTCACAGCCTCAGAAATGAAAGCACAGTAAAATGTTTTCAGCAACATTTACACATTAAACAAGAACTCTCTAGGAATCCATAGGAATATCAAGTGTTTTCTTTCAACTTGTTGAAGACCAAACCAATATACAATAAAGTCCATTCCAGAAGCATTAATGTCTTTTATTGCCACTTTAAGGTATTTATACTTCCTATTGGGAATCATACTTCAAGTTACCAAAACTCCCAAAAGTTATCAATTATGTTTATTCCATTATGTAGACTGTCAACTGGGCAAAATGCTACACACACACACTCTCCAGTCAGTCTGCTGGCAGATAAAAATCTGGCAGGTGGATAAACTGCATCACAGGTGCAGCCACACATGAGCTGGCTGACTCGTCCTTCTGGTGAGCAGCACTGTTTCAGAACCAGCTACACACACAGATCTCCGTTGCAGCTCTGAGACACCCCAGAAAATAAGCTCTGTACAGTCCAAGTTGGCTGGGCTCAAAGCAGAATCTGAGCACACAAGGCTGCTTAGTGAATCAGAGCAAATTTCCTCAGCATACCCAAAGTAATTTGAAAGGATGGAAACGTTATAATCCTCGTTTAGATATAAAAGTAGGGAAAAAAATGAGTAAATTTCCTCAGGGCAACAACACCAAGGCGGCGTTGTATTTATCTCCTTTCGTCAGAAGACAGTTGGACAAGCATTTCTCATCAGGGCAGTGCTTAAAGAGGCTTCACACTGCTGCCTCCTGTTGTTCATCCTTGATCACTCACAGGGCCGTGTAGTGTGAGCTGCTTCAGGCGTGGAATTTCCCAGTCTCGCTCAAAAAAAATCCAAACCAAACCAAAACACTAAAACCAAACACTAAAAAAATCCCAAACCAAAACCCTTTAGTTTGTACCAGCACACCTGTCAGGGAAAGGCAAACGCTCAGTTGATGCAGGTATGGTCATGAAAAGTCCTTCAAACGGCAGCTCCAGACCCACATTTCTATTCCAAACATTACACCTTTATCTCACTTTAGAGGTATTCTTTGTATGCCACAGTGACCATAAACATCTGAATTAACTACACAGCTAATAAGAAGCGAAAGTCAGGAAATCCAGATACATATTTTAGGCAAACAAGCCAAAAAAGGAGAACCCAGCTGTGGTTAAACCACAGCATACTGGAAATGTAATCTGAAGATTCGGGAGAAAGGGTATCCCGTAAAGCCTCTTACCTTTGTCCAGTACTTTTGCATTCAGATCAAGTAATGTTCCTGCTTTTGCTTGTTCCTGTTGTAGTGAAGGCAGGTTACTTTCGGGAGAAGGGAAGGATCCATCCTTGGCGCCGTCGGGCGGGGAACAGCTTCCTACAGACACGTGCCTGTATGCCTGCAGCCTCCAGGGAACAACCTCCTTTCCAGCGGGCAGCACGGTCAGAGGGGCAAACCCACGGCAAGTCTGAGCGGTGCAGCCGCAGCTCCTCAGCCTCCGAGGAAACTCGAGAGCACGGGCCGTCTTCAGCAGGCAACACCAGCGGGAGACCTGCCGAGCCCACACGGCCATCATCCGCCTCAGCACAGCATCCTGCCGGCACAAAAAGGGTGCGGAGTGACACAGGCGCTGCCCGCCTCGCCCCAGAGGCGGGAGCGCCAATCCCCTGTTCGCTACAGCAATTCCTCACTGCAAAGCACCAGTGAGCTGCCTTAGGGCTTTAAACGCGCGACAAGCCGAGTTTGAAGGCCACCGCCCGCCGCCCTGCACGACAGCATTCCCTTGGGAGCACGGGGGACGCCCAGCCAGGACCTAAACCCTCCCGGGGGAACGGAGCCCTCCGCGCAAAGCCGTCACCGCACCTCGCCACAGGGCGGAGGGGCTGGCTTGGGCCGCGCTCGCCACCCTCCCTTCGCAGGGCTCCTCACGCCGGCAGCCGCTGTGCGCAGCCTGCGGCAGAAGGGGCAAGGCCGCTCAGCTCGAGGGCAGAGGGACCCGGCACCGCCTCACCTGCGCCGCACAGCCCGGCCCACGCGTGTGCCCCGCTCCGTGGCCCCGGGGCAGCGGGACCCGCCGCCACCTCACCTGCCCCGCGCGGCGCGGCCCGGCCCACGTGTGTGCCCCGCCCGCCGCCCGGCCCGGGCGAGACCATTCGGGAGGAAGCAGAGGGGGTGCAAGCTGCAACTTCCTTGCCTCTGCGCGTTCTAGAGAGGCGGTGCGGCCCCGCCTCTCCCCCCTCCC
>VZTJ01004396.1:291174-370227 GCA_013397795.1 Orthonyx spaldingii
TGCGTGGGGAGCCGGACCCTGAGCAAGGACGACGTGAACTACCGCCTGCACTTCCGCATGATCAACGAGCAGCAGGTGGAGGACATCACGCTGGAGTTCTTCTACCGGCCGCACACCATCACCCTCCTCAGCTTCACCATCCTCAGCCTCATGGCCTTCGCCTTCACCAGGTGCGCGGCGGCCGCGGGGAGCCCCGGCCCCGCCCCCGTGTGCCGGCTGCCCCGGCGGGGCGTGGGGGCTTCCCGGGCGGGGCTGGGGAGGGTCGGTGCCGGGCCGGGCCGGGCCGTGCCCGCGGTGCGCTCCCCGGGCGGGTGTTGCACCGCGCTCCCTGCTCGGCAGGCCCGTGCTGCAGAGCGGGCATCCTCCCCTCCGTTCCAGAGCCGTTATCATCCCCGCTGCGTTTCCTGGGAACTTGTTAATCGTTTTGAGGATCTCTGTTGAAGTCTCTGCTAAAATGTGTGTGCCAAGGAGTTGCCAAAAATGGGCTTTATTAGGCTATCAAGCAGGCTCGCAGTGACATCACTCAAGCGGATGATTTACCAAGCGTGCAGTGGACGGGAGTGAGTGTTCTGTGGCATCACTTCTGTATCCCACACTGTCTGTGGCCAGTCACAGGTTGGCTCAGGTCCTGGCACAGGTGGGCTCAGCCATGTCGTTTGCACACCGTAGGAAAGGCTTTGTGGGCATCACCCCTGCAGTCATTCATGGCAAAACTGCTGGGAATGGACAGGTTTTTCGGGAGCCTTACTTGAAAGCAAAGGGTGTAGCAGTACAGTCTGATGGGTATCTTGCATGGTTTTTATGTTTGTGCATTCTTTTTATTGCCTCCTACTGGATGTGAAGATGATTGCATAATCCTCCTTTAGACTAAATTGTGTAGTCTGTAGGCAGAGAGATTTGGTGCAGTGTGTTTTAGGCTCATTTAAACTTTTGTGACATTATGTGTGCACAATCACGGATTTCAGTGGTCTTGTGGCTTAAGCTCTTACGGTGGTGAATCCTCCCCTTAAAAGTGACCTTAAAACGTTAATTCATGACAACTCTCCATTTGATGTAAGAAAATCTTTATTTGTCACTAAGCCTGATACACAGTTCAGCATGTAGTTTTATATTTTATTGTAAGAATCTGAATGTATAGCTTTCATCAGCTGTGAAATAATGGCCAAGCCTGGCTTGAGCTGAGACAGGAGCGTAAGGAAAAGTAAAATAGTTTAACAGCAAATGGTCTGAGGTGTGCCTTTTCTTGTTTCGACATGTGTCGAAAAGAAGATACTTTTGGTGAGCACATCCCTTGTTCTACTTGGATCCTTTCCTGACTCCAAAATCAGATGCATTTCTGTGCTCTGCTACTATGTTTAATTACAGACTTTTGCTACAAGTGCTCCTCATGCCCTCAATCCCCTTGCCTGATCACTTTTTTCCCTGAAGGGCTAATTTAGGTCAAACTTGTGAGTCACTAAGAGATTCTCATCACGATGTCATTCTGAAGGATTAATGGAACTGGTTGCTCACCTTTGGGGAAGGAATTTTGCCATTAATTCTTTCAAGCAGAGGATCAGCCAAGAAGCAATTACAGGACTATGGAATCTTCTAGGCCCAAATAAAATTGCTTCAATTCTGGGATGTTTGTTTGCATTTTTCTAAGAGGATTGCTGGTTTGTCTTTCCATTTGTTTTGCTATCTTCCTGATTTCTTCAGTTTCATTTTCTTCCCTCTATCTCTGCCTCACTTCCTTGTGTTTAAATACCAGTTGACTTTTCTCTGTTTCTCCTCAGGTTGTGGAAGGTTCTCTGATTTTAATTTCTCCCCTCTCCTTCTGCTATTTTCAATTATTGTAGGAGTTCTGTAAATCTCCTGAGCGATATCAGAGTGCTGCCTCTGTGCCTTATTTGGGATACTGTCCAAACCATATACACTCTTAGAGAAATTGGGGGAGAGAAGGTACTTCTCCACATGCTTTTAACAGTCTGTGCTCCCAGGTCTGGTCTTTCTGTTTCCATCAGCTTATTGCATTGAGTCTGCACTGACTGTTCATTTTTCCACTTCCTGGGCAGCTGCAGACTTCCCAGTAAGGTGTCACAAGTGATTCTTTGCTTCCCCTGTGCTGACAGTTGTTCCGCAGCTCTCTTGGTCAGTTTGTTGAGTGGGGGGTTTTCTATGATAGATTCATGCTGATGTGAAGTAAAGTTTATTTTTTCAGGAACTTCATCATAGAGGAAATTCTGTGTTCCTTAAAGTTTTTCTTGTCTCTTCTGTAATTGTTCTGTGTCAGAAGTATGTGCAGGATTCTGAGAAGCTTAGGAAATACTTCTCCCTTGTATATAGCAAGCCGTGCATAACATGAAATCCTCCTTAGGATCACTGAGAGGAGGTGATACTGTCTTTGAGCTGACAGATAAGGGTGAAACGGTACTTCAGATAGCAGTAGTCTTCAGGTATGATGATAATAATAATCCAGAAAAAGAAATGTGTGCTTAATTTTTCTGTGTTGAAGTGGGGAATAGAGCGTATTCTGTTCCTTAAAGCACTTCTAGTGCTTCTGACAATGGCTGCAGCTTCCTTGGTTGTTTCCTGCTGAATGAGCCAGACACAGGCTCCTCTGATTCCATCCTGCACCTTGGGGCAGAGGTGTGGAATGACTGGCTTTCCCTGTCCTCTTCCACCCTAGACGGAGGTGTGTGGCCTTCTCTGAGCCCAGAGGCAATGAGCAGGAGTGAGTGCTGGAGGGGATATTTTGTGGGACACAACAATAGCACTGAGGAAGGTGACAGACTAGGAGCTTCTGGTTGAAGTTGCAGGGGTTTGTGGAAGCAGGAGTAAGACCTATGAGGATGTAGGGCTTTTTTCTTCCATGTCCCTTGATTAATGGCTTTGATTAAACTGGATTATTGTGTATTTAGATTTGGTTGAGTTTGTGGAAGATTTTTTTTCTCCCTCTCCCACATTCCAAATTTAGTGTCCTAGCTATTTTTTCCTCAATTGAGTAGCCTCTTTTTTGTTGTTGTTTTTGTGATGTAATAACTTGCTAGTTGACATTTTTGTAATCTAGTGCTCTGGAGAAGAACAGAAGAGGGACAAAGATTATGCAGTTAAATTGCACTTTGGTTTTTATTATTTCTTCTCTAAAAAACCACAGAATTGAAAAATGCCCTTGTAAAGTGGGTTAAAATTGAGAGAAATTTCATCTGTCCTCCAACATAAGCATTAGACACCTTGGTTTTGCTGCATGAATGCTTCTATTTCAAAATCAAAGTCAACATTTCTGGGGCTAAGTGAGGAGATGATTTAGCACATTTTCCTGATGGCAGCTTGTTGTGATTGCATCTTTCTCTTTGGCATTCCCCAAAAGAGTTCTTCCAGGCAAACACTATAATTCTTATACCAGCTAGTGCACAGCAGCAAGTTTCTTGTTCCTACCTGTTCTTACCTGCTTCTGGCAAGAAGATTGGGTGTCTGTCCCTTGTGAAATATGTCTTCAGGCCAAAATGAAATGCCCTGCCGCTCACTTGGAATGAAATGCAGTTTAACACTGCATACATCTTTGTTGATTTTGGGGGGAAGTGGTGCCAACATGACTAGGACAGCTTTCCTGAAGCTGGGTAGTACTCAGAATCCTGATATGCTAAGGTGAGGACCTTTCATCCCACCTGGTGCAGCAATTACGTGATGTGTGTGCAATGTCTTTCACTTCTTTCTTGGCCATGATGAATTGATGTGATGAGACTGTAGTTATTTGTTCTATCTACCAAAAAAAAAAAATTAAAAAACATTCATCTTCTAGGTGGCAGCTAGCCGTGACAGCACGTTCCCGTGTGTAATTTGCATGTGTTAAAAGCGGGAAATGGTTTTGCTGCCTGAGCCATCAGAGCCCGAGGCTCTGGCTGGGAAGAGCCCTGGATGGCGTAAGGCTCTTGGGATTGCTAAGGGAGCCAGAGTTAAGCTCTGGATCTTGGGGTTTATAGCTGGTATAAAGTGTCAGCCTGTGCAGCATGACTGCTGGAAAATGACTGGTAAAGCTGGATTCAGCTGGTTTAAAAAGAATGCAGTGGGGAGTCCCTAAGGGCTGCAGAGAAACCATTCGTGTTCAATGCACTTTTTCCTTCCATACATTTAAACTAACACAGTGCTTAAATGCCTCACAGTGATGAAAGCCTACTGTGGAGCTCTTAAGGTTCAGTTTTGAGGAAGAGAAAAATAATTTGGCTAAGTGAGAAATATTTTGTAACTGCAGCAAGTATCGAATGTGGAGAGCATTTATGCTGTCATGGATTCTTTACTGAGCCATCCAGAAATGGGACAGATGCTCTGCCGGAAGAGCTTTATACCTTTAAATGCTGGGAATAAATAAAGAAATATTCTTAAATAGGTAAACTGATCCTAAGTATGTGAAAACTACCCAGACAATAAAACTTTGACTTCAGTTGTAGTGTGTGATACATGATGAAATATTTGTTGTTTATACTATGATAGTCTGAAGTTTGTTTCTGTTTGTACTACTGAAGTATCCCAGAAGCTGATTGGTGGTTTGAAGGGTTGGGTGAGGGTTATTTTCTTACTCTTGCTACTATATTCTACCTGCCTCAAAAGAAAGATCTCTGTCAAGTTTTCTTTGGCATTCCAAACTGAATTCTTAGGTCTCTCTTCTGTCTATAATGTAACAGTAGCACAAATTATACCTGATGTTATATTCAGAGCTTTGGCTTAATAGATCTAAAAACAAATTGATATTTTTCCTTGGGTCTTTTAAGTCGTGCTGAGTCTCTGTTGCAGATTCTAAGCTGTATATTCATTATTTCTAAAGACTGAGTGTAATAATTTCTGCCCTCATCTCAGGCATGTGGCGTTGGGGATAGGCAAAGGGAAGTGAAGGGTATTGCAAGTAGCACCAAAACAGCAGAGGGAAACCTAGGAAATGCATTCAGGCTTCCAGAGGTTTTAGTTTAGGTCTATTTGCTGTGTAAAAGTAATTTGATGATGTTTCTGTAAACATTAAAGCAGGAATGTTTTTTCACCTTATGTTAAATTTGGTCATTGCTTCTACACAGACTTCTAACAATGCTAATGGCTTGCATGTGTTTATTAATTATTTAACCCTCTTGTAAGAAAGGGACACCTAGAACTGTAGTGTGAAAATCAGTTACTATCTTACCTTATTATATAATGAGCATGCATATTTCTTATATTTAATTTCCATGTGTTCTTTATTTAAATAATATATCTTGAGAGCCTTTTGACTTCATCCTTATAATGTACTCTACTACTGTGTTGTCTGTCTCTTTAGGGATGATTCTGTACCAGAGGATAATATTTGGAGGGGTATCCTCTCTGTGATTTTCTTCTTTCTAATCATCAGTGTTCTAGCTTTTCCTAATGGTGAGTAAGGTTTATACAGCTTATACTTCATGTTTTTTAAATGTGAATTTCTCTTTATTGCCACTATATTTACTTTGACTTTGATTTAAATACAAATTTTCAGTGTATTTTTTCTTTACTCTTTTGAATGCCTTTGTATTAAGAAACAGTCTAAAAATGGGCTGTAGTCATACTAAGCAGAGATAAGTGTTATTTATAGATTATTATTTATAGTCTGTATTTAACAAGGAAGTCAAGTTCTCAAAATCAGTGTCCTATTTGCAGATGTGCAGTTTGCAGCTCAGATTGCCAAGTAATGATGCTAACAGACCCTTAAATAATGTTTAAGAGGACTTTACTTCAGTGTGTTTTAACAGAAGTGTCATTCAAAAAATTCTCAGACACAACACCTTACATAAAACATCTTACCAGAAGATAATGCTAGAAATGGTTTAAGTTCCATTACAATGTAAAACCACAGCTGCTCAGCAGAAGTTAAAGTTGGACAAAAGTTTTCGTAGTTGTGTGAGAAGCAGAAAGTGCAAAAATGTAAGAAAGTTTGTGTGTCACTTAATTCTGTGGAAGAAATGCTTCTATCTGGTTTGTCTGTTTTGGATTTTTAATTTTTACTTATTGCTGTCGGCAAAATCATGGTTCTTGGGTGTAGTCTAAACTGTCTCACAATTGGCAGTGTTCAGGAAAAAACAGTGATTGTGTTCAGGGCAGCTTTGTACTGAAGGGTTGAGATGTGTTTTTCTCATATGTTAAAAATCCTATATGGACACTTTTCACAAAGTGCTGCCTGAAAAACTGAATGCCAGAGAAAAACAAGCTTTATGCATACAGTGGTGAAAGAGTGATCTGCAGTGTGTGCTGAAAATATTTCTTGAGCTGCTTCTTGCTACCTAACATCTAAATATCTGTAGATTTTTTCCAGTTTCACCTTCTCTGACTTCACCTTCTCAGACTTACCTTCTCTGCTCTTCACATTAGCTGAGAGGTTTTTAATCTAATAAATCAGTTTCATCACTGGCTCTAAAGTAAATAATTTGACACTAGTAAAGAGCATAGGTGTCTTTCTTCTTGTCAATTATATATGATACTCAGTTTGGAAGTTTCAGGAGGCCTCTTTGGTAACATTTCTTGTTGGTCTGAAAGCTAAGCACCATGTTTCTTTGTTAACACACAGAAATTTGTATGGGATGTCTTAACTGGGAGCAAGCTGCAGTCTGGAAAACAGGTCAGGATGTCCTCAGGTGACACCTGAGATGTGGTGTCTGCTGAACAAACAGCATGCTACTGTTCTGGAAATGACTCCATAAAAACAGTGAAAAATTGTTTTCATGTTACCAATTGCCAGTCTCCTTTTCCCACTGTGAAATCTGCGGTTACTTTTTCTTTTTTTTTTTTGACAACATAGAGCTCCAGCTTGCAAGTGTATTACATAGTTTGATGAAAAACTGATCCATGCTCATGCCAAGTACTCATATGAGATATACTAAAAAATAATAATTTTTGTGGTTCTTACTGACTGTCTTCTAATAAGGTTTTTGTTTACTATCTATAGGACCTTTTACACGTCCTCACCCTGCTATATGGAGGATGGTTTTTGGTAAGTTTGTGTTTCTGACTTTTGCATTGATTTTGCAGGACCTGTCTTTTTAACTTGCTGATGAATGGAATTGTCATGAAACATAATTGTGCATCAAACTTGTGTGAATGTCACTTCCCTCCCACTTCTGAGCACTATTCTTAGTTATGTTTGGGAATATCGTTGTAGTTACTCTGTGTCAGGATGGTGTAAATGAAATCATCAAAAAGGGATCATTCATTCTGATACTCTGTTTTAATCCTGTTTTGTACTTCCTAATCTCCTTCCCCCACACCTTTCCTACTGTTATCTCTTCCAACCCCAGCTACTGCGTATACTGACTTCTAAATCCAATTGAGTAGGTGTTTTTTTTTCCATCATTGGGAGTATGTGCTGTTACTTTATATGTTTATTAAACTGCATCATTGCATAGCTTAACATTTATTAATATTCTTGATGTGTATATATTAATATTCTTAGCTTATAATTTAAAGTACCTGTAAATATTGGTTGCATTCATAGGTTGAAAAATAATTCTGTTAGCTACAAAACTAACAAAGTAAAATCCTGCTCCTTAAGCATCTGAATTACAAAGCAAAAATATGAGGAATTTTATTTTCAAATAATTCACAGTTCACAGAGCATATGCTTGACGGCACATTTGATTATTTTTAGGCAGCCTGAATGTTTCTCTGTCCTGCCACCTTATAGCTAAAAATAAGTAGCTTCCCAAAGTAGCTGATTACTCATCTGTTGACATTGAGAGGATACTGCTGATTAGACAGTACTTGTTAAACAAACTTGCTTCTTGTGGAGTTTGGGAAACACAAGTTTCAGCACATGTAAAGTAAAAGGTCATTCTCAATGTTGATACTGTCAGAGCTCGACCCCCGTACTTTTGGGAAAAGGCTGCATGCAAAATCAGGAGCAATATTTTTCCCTGTGTAATTCTGCTTCTTCTGGCATGGTTCATTTAGCTGTGCTTCTGTTCTCAGACCCCTTTGGTAGATGAAGGGCAGGACTGGTATGTCCTCAGCATTTCCAGATGCACCCTGGCCTGCAGGCTGTGCTTCCTTTAGCAGGGTGACATCTGTTCACCTCATGTTCCTGGGAGGGGCTGCAGAGGACCATAGAGATACTTCCTGTTCATGTGTGTGTCTCTGAACAAAAGTTGCTTTCTAGCCTACACTGGGGGCTACCAACATGTGAGTCCTGGTTACAGCTTAAAATGCCTTTTTAGAATTGCTGTAGTTTATTTTGGATGACAGCTCCTAAGTTTATTCACCTTAATCTTTCTGCCTTCCATGATATTGCTGCAGGATGCAAGTCAGCTTGAGGCTATGGAAATGATGTTTATATGTCTCCTCCAAATGTGGTCTTGGATATCTGTGAACTTGTGAATCATGTCAAGATGTGCTCCCAACAACAGCTTCAGCTAGCGATGGATCTGCACCTAAGTTTTTCTTTGTTAAAAAGAAAATCCTTATTCAGACAGGGAGGAGAGAACTTGTACTCCCAAATGCAAGAGTGTTCCATAATTTATAGTTGTGTGAAAATAAATAATCATCATATTTATATTTAAAAGGTTCAAGCAGCAAATTTTCCATCTCACAAAAATAACTCAGGCATGCATTAGTTTATATTTATAATTACTCTTTATTGCCAGCACAGCTCAGAATGCCCAGGCGGCATTATTAAATAGATCTTTATGTTGAAATCTGCATAAACACTTAGAGACTTGCATTAGTGAGACTAAGAATACTTAAAGCAAAGGGACACAGCTAATGCAATCATGGATCTTAATGTATCTCTTACTAAGGAGCTTCCTGATCACAGCCTTTTACTACACGTCTAAACTGATTAGACTGATTTTGTTTTGATTAGGTTCATGCAGCCGAGCATGTATTGTATCACTTGTCACAGGAGGGGATATGAGGGGCTGAGTGCTCAGAGGTTGCCATCTGACTGGTGTCTCTTCAGCTTTTCTGCACGTAGCTGCTGCACATAGGAATTCATTTGTAGAACAACTGTTTGAAAGCAGCTTTTTGGACTCTGTTCAAAGCAGTTTTTTGAGTGAACATGATTTTAAAACGGAGTCTTTTTGCAGGTCTCAGTGTGCTCTATTTTCTGTTCCTGGTGTTCGTGCTCTTCCTTAACTTTGAGCAGGTAAAAGCAGTGATGTACTGGCTGGACCCTAATCTTCGATATGCCACAAGGGAAGCAGATATTATGGTATGTATCCATGCACTTTATTGTACATACTTTAGGCATGTTTTACATGAGTGGGAAGGGATCAATCTGAATTTGCTGGCATGAGCAGTGCAAGTTTGTGCCTATACTTGACAGAATCAACAAGTCCTTTGTGTCAACTACTATTTGTTTACAGAAATCAACTGGTGTGAAAAACAGTCTTCTCAGTATTTTTTTTTCCTAACGTAGGTGTTTGGATGAGTGTGCAATTGGGAATAGGATATATGTTTGCAGTGGAGTGGCTTTGAATTCCTAATAGATATAAGTGTGGATACTGAAAACAGTCTTAGCAAGGTAGAATCTAATGAAGCCTGTATGGTGTGTGTCCCAGATCAGGTTTTGTGATGCTACAATGCTGCACTCCAAGAACTTTGGTCTTGCCTTGTTGCTCTGAGCTTAGTACATTGCTGTCATGCTGTGGAGCTTGTGGAGCATGTGTATGTATGGCGA
The DNA here is from genome assembly GCA_013397795.1 of Orthonyx spaldingii. NCBI lineage: Eukaryota > Metazoa > Chordata > Aves > Passeriformes > Orthonychidae > Orthonyx > Orthonyx spaldingii. The sequence goes on from VZTJ01004396.1 coordinate 300,818, forward strand.
CTGCAGGAGTCTGCTCCCTTCCTGTCACCCAGCTGAGCACTGGTGCTGTTACCATTGGCAAATTATTTCCATAGACCATAGTCTGGAGTGTCACAGAAAGCCACGTTTGTTCTTCAGCTTACTGAGCAGCTTGCAAAGAGTTTTCTGTATGGAGAACATTCCCCTTTGGGTGGGGACAGTAACACAGAGAGCTGAGGTTGTAAAAGGAAGCCTGGGAGAAGGTTGTGAATTATGTAGGGAGGCAAACAGAACACGATGGGAGCAGTTGGGCACCAAGCAGAAGAGGGTTACTGCATGGGGAGGCAAGGGTTGCCAGTCTTGCCCTCCTCACTGTCGCATCAAATTACTCCTCACCACCTGACCAACATCCTCCCGTGATCTTGAGTTTGTGCATCTGTCCACCATGGTCACCTGTTGTATCATAGGTGCTCTAACAGGGCTGATGCCTCATGAGTGGGGAAATTCACTGGTTTTCTTTCACATGTGGCAACTTAACTCCTTATGCAAACCAGTGCACAGCACCTCCTCAGCAGTGGCTGCAAACTCTTGCCCTGTAGCACAGGAGGGAATGGAAATCTTTACAGTGCAGTAAGCTTTAGTTGACTGATAGTGAGGGCTGCATGCAGGCTCCTTGCCTGGAAAACTGGATGCTTCAGGTATTGCAGCTCAGCCTGTCAGCAGCACGTGTTGTGCAACTCCAGCATGAGGAGCAGGGCTGTGCCTGTGGGTTCTGCAGGAGACCTGTGGTGGTGGAGAGGCATGGGCAGCCTGCCCTTAGGATGGGGGAGGACACATGGCTAAATGGAGCCCCAGCAGGGGCCTCGGTGGTGTTGCTGAGCAACAACAGGGAGCTGAGACAAGGAGTCTGTCAGTTTGTCAGATTCACCCGGCTCTCCTGTCATTTAACTTAGCAATAGGTTCTGACTAGGGGAGGACTAGTATTACTACTGGCACAGAACCACAGTACAGCAGATTCCCTGACTGTAGCAGTCAGTGGAAACTTGCCCTGGACTGCTTTGCAATCCTGATATTGTCATTTAAAGTTGGAGTAAATTTTTAATGTTCTGCTATAATGAAGGCCGCAGCTTGGTCACTTGCACAGAACTAGCAAAGTTGCTTGGGTGTAAAAAAAGTTCAACACACTTCACTGTATGGCTGGGAGAACTGCAGCTGGAAAGATGAGACAGAGAGGAAAAGGCCACAGTAAAATAAAAGCAAAAAAGGAAAAGCTCTGGAAAAAAACTTAATTTTGGAGTAACCTCATTTTGTTCACTCATCATAGGTTTTGTGGTGTAGATATAGAAGCCTGCACCTTCTGTGGTGCAGTCAGTGCTTCTCACGCTGGCAAATGAGCCAGTTTCAGTTCTCTTGGTGCACTAAAGCTGCAGGTTTGCCATCCTTAGAGCATCTTTCTCTGACCAACAGCACAAGTATGCATGAGAAAGCACCAGTAATAAGGGTTACTTACAGCAACTTATACAACCCCTAACTATCATCCTATAGTGGCACTTACCTGCCTGTTGATAGAAGGATCTGTGTGAAATAGTGCATTCTTCTCTTTGTGGTGGCCAGGATTTAAATCTTTCTCTGCTATCTTCTTTACAACTTGATCAGTGTTCATTTGTGTAGGATTAGCAATAGTTCTGGCCTGAAAGAGAATTCTTGGTTCAACAGCTCTGAGCAGTGCTGTGTTGTCACCTGCAGGTGGCAATGTGTGTTTTAGGAGGATTGAAGAACAGACATTTTTTTCAATGTGTGTTTCCTGTTCCGAATAGTTCAGTTTGTGCCCAGTGACAAGACAGAACCCCACAGTTGCAGCCTCCTGATGGCATACAAATTTTTTTTCTTTTTGGGCAGTGATTTCTAGCACTTGCTGTACAACATGTTAAGAGAACCAAGTTCCTTTGTCATTGGTGACTAGAATATTAATTAACGTTCTTCAGGAATCTGCTGCTCATCTGTGACAAAATAGTTGCAAGTTCTGTTTGATTTTTTTCCTAAATTTTTTTTCAATCCAGGCCTATGACTGAACATCCTCAATATGAATGGGTTCTGGGAAATTGCTTTCATGAGGGAAATATGACACAAAAGATACTCAAGTAAACATTGATGTGAGTAACATGACCTCAGAAACTGGAGAGGATTAGCCACTGATGAGCCACATCTGAATACCAGACAGCATGAATATGGGGAAAGGTGGTTATTTCAAATCAAGACTGCAAAGAAAGGCAAATAATTATTTTCTGGAGTATTGTTTGCTGGTTTTATTGTTACTGATTTTATTGGTTTTGTTGCTTCTCTGTCACTTAGGAAATACATGCTTCTTCAGGCCCCAAAGTCTATTCTATTTCCCTTTAATGATGACACTGAGTCTTAATACTGGAATTTTTCTGCTGGAGTTTACAAGGATAAGAAAATTAAATAATGCTAATTTTAATACCCTTATCATTCCAGGCTTGTTGCACTGTTGAGTAATTTTGTTGTGGGTGTTTTTCTTTTCATAACAGGAGTATGCAGTGAACTGTCATGTTATCACCTGGGAGAGAATCCTCAGCCACTTTGATATATTTGCTTTTGGACATTTCTGGGGCTGGGCCATGAAGGCTTTGCTGATCCGCAGCTATGGGCTGTGCTGGACTATCAGCATCACCTGGGAGCTCACTGAGGTAGGCCACTCTTTTATCTTAATTATCAGCAAAGCTATGGGATATGAATTGTTCTTGGGGGAAGGTGACAGTATAGATTTACATTTTAAGTCTTATAAACCAGATGCTGAGTAATTGGTGCAGTTGAATTAGCAGACAACAGCAAGTTGAGTTTTAGGTAAGTGATTTGTTACTGCTTGAATAGAAGGAAGTCTAGGCCAGCATATTTGTGCCATTCATAATTTATTTTTATGCTGTTACAGGGATCATGCTACTTTTTCTACTTCACATATTTCCTGATTCAAAGCAACTGTTCTCTTTTTTCACCTTGCAATATCTGTGATCTACTCTCATGGTCCCTTTACCTCACCTACAACAACATCACACATTATGTATAGTCATGCATAATGTACAAGTGAAATGGAGTTGAGGGGTCTTCTTGATATAAACACCTGAACTTAGTCTTTAAAATCAGTTTCCTGTAAAGCTTGCTGTCTTGAGAATGCTTGGCTTATCTGACAAAGCATTTATAATTCAGAGACATAGATAAGGATTTATTTGTCTAAAATTAAACTTCTAGGTTTGAAAAGCCTGGTAGTGTGAGTTCCTCTTCAAAATTTGTTTTTGATCAGTGGCATTGAAGGATATTGTGTTTTCTAAGTGATTTTGACATTGCTTAAGATTGGGATTTTACAAGTACCCATTCACAAAAAACACCTTAGCTAGTTATTGTACTAATTTTTTTTCCTCTGGAAAAGAATATATTTGGATTTGTTTCACTCATACTGTTATTGTTCATCGCACAACCGTCGTCTTCAATTTGACACAGCATCAGGTGTCTCGTATTCCTCTTGTTGAAAGGCAGATTATTGGAACAGACAATGTGTTGCACAAGGTTCAATGTACAGTATGTTATCACCACTCAAATGGATTTTTGATGAATTAGATAACTCAGGAGAGTAATTAAAACCTCCAGAAGTTATCAGGGCAGTTATGCAGGGATTTAGCTGAGCCTCTCCTATTAGCATTAATGGATTTCAGCCAACTCCCTGTTCTGAAATGGGAAACTTGGCTCATGCTCTATACTGTTGCATTAAAGTTGGGATGCAGGCAGACCTTGGTCTCTCATTCTGAGAAAAGCAGCTAGAGAACCTGAGAGATTGTTGGGCAAACAGCTATGCTCTGGGTTTTGCTGCCTTATTGTCTGTAACTTCTGGTGTCTTTGCCTGGATCTGACTGACATTTGTAGGCTATTGCCCCTCTCAGGTTAAATTAATTAAAAAGATGAAAGGGAAGCTTTAGCAGGATAATGAACAACACTGTATCGCTTGGGTCCTGAAGAGAAATTAAAATTTTCTTTTTTACAGGTTGAGATTCACATAGCCTTGTCAAAGAAACACAAGTGGTTTTGGTACACTTTTGCGAGAGTTTTCAAAGGAATTGTCATTGCCAATATTAGCCTATTAGTCACTGTAACGTACTATAAATGGGCCAGCATTGATTCTGGTTGTATACAGAAAACATTCTTCTTGTTCCTTTTATCCAATCTTATTTTTTCAATACTTCATGCTAGCATCTCTTAACAAAAGATACTTCATTACAAAATCATACCAATAATCTTCCACAGCCACAGTGTATGTACATTAACTGACAAGAATTGTACTGTTTTTGTGGAGATACATTCTTTAGCTTGCTATGTGTTTTGTTAACTATCTCCTTGAGTATTGCAAAGGGAGTGCTTAACACATGGCTGTCTTGATTTCCTGTCCGTAGGTAACTTTTCCAGTCTATTTTCTGGATTGCAGTGATTTTTCTCATAGAATAAGAGAATAAAATTATTTTTTCTTAAAGGAGAAAGAGAGGCACTGAATCCATTTCTAGCTCTTGGTAAAATATGTTTATATCTTGCCTTAACTCTGGCCAGTTTTTCCCCTCACTCCATCAGTAGAGTGGAATGTCCTCTTAACTTCTTGACCCATTCTGTATCAAGTATAGCAGCAAAGCTTGCTGAAATGTTGTCTGAAATGTTGTTGAACTCCTAATCTTTTTACAGTCACTAATTTTTCTGAACATAATAAATGAAAGAGTTTTGTAATAGAAAATCTTAAGTCCTGAATACCACCATGCTTTAGTATTGACAGCTGTTATGAATCCATCCATTTTACTTGCTACGTCTTGTTGCTGGTTTAGAAAACATACTACTTAAAACTAATTAGCAAAAATGAAACAAAGATTCTTTTCATTTAATTGTTTTAAAGCACAAACCAGCTTATTTCCTCCAAGAAATGCAGTAGTTCTGCTTGTTTCATACATTTCTATTAATGTATTGTGTATCATCTTTGAGAGGCCAACAGCTGCATGATATCCTTATATACAGCATGGCCTCAGCAGGAAACAGTGAGGAGGAAACTTCTGATGTCTTGTGTGGTTCTGTCCAAGGCCTTCTGAAGTTAATGGAAGGATGTCCATCAAATTTCAGTGTCTGTGGCTCATTTCCTTGAAGTATGGCATGTACTGAAAAGCTGATTTTTAATGTGTATTTGAAAAGTGAATTTATATGAATTCTGTGCTGTTCCTCACCCAGAATCTTTTTGCTGTATTCTGTAGCTCTTCTTCATGCACCTTCTGCCTAATTTTGCCGAATGCTGGTGGGATCAAGTCATTTTGGACATCCTGCTTTGTAACGGGGGTGGCATCTGGTTGGGCATGGTAGTTTGTCGTTTCTTGGAGATGAGGACCTATCACTGGGCAAGCTTCAAGTAGGTCTAAATTAAAGCTTGATAAACATTGTTTTGCATGTATAAAAATAGCATGGAATCTGTCTGTGCTAACAGTGCTGTAATTCTATTTTAAATGTTAAATGTCAATCTCATAGTAATGTTCCTGTACAGCATATGTTTGTAAATATGACTGTATATATAATCTTCTTTTGCAATCTTAAGTTGCAAGCATTTTTCTGTTTTACCAATACAAAATAGTAAAGCTGTTTGCATTTTCAGTTTCTTTTGTATACATAGAACTTTGAGGAAGCCAGGGAGCAAAGCAAATTGTGATGGTTTTCTAATGATACATTTTTAAACTAAATTTGGGCTCCCCTTGGTGATGCATTAGTGTGGCTATCTGTCAGCACTAGTTGTAATTGCAATAGGGGCATGGGGCTGATTGTACCTGTGCTGTGAATTGCCTTGCCTCATTGCTGATCCTCTAAAATAAATGGAGTACTTGTAAAATAAAGAGGCATTTGTTGTGTAAAAGGGCAACAGCTTATGACCTAGTAAGTGTCAGCTCCTAGCTGTCCAGGTGTGGTTTCTTCCATAGCTTTTTGGCACTCTCCTGCCTTCTTCCCTGCTAGTTGGTAGCAAGCACGATTATCTGCACATTACCAGTGGTATAGATGAAACAGGATCAAGTGCAGTGAATTGCTGTGAGAGATGGAAAAGGAACTCAAATCTTGACTTCCAAATTTGTACCTTATGTGAATTTCTGTACTGCTTTCTATTTTTACTCACAAATTTGTTAATTACTCTAAGAACCATCCGGCCTTTAGTCTCAATTCATTTCAATCAGAGTTGATGGTCCTTCTGTTTTTAGAGAGTTCAGTGAAATTTTAAACAATAGATAATCTATAGCACAACTAGTCTTTACTGTCATTGTGGAATCATTTTTTCTCATGTTCTTTTAAATACATGAGTAGATTTTTTTGACCTTTAACATGATGGTTCTGCAAAAATGAGAAGCTTTTGCTTGTGCCCTTTTAATTTCTTTTTCTTTTTCTGTTTTATTTAATAAATACACAACTTAAGTTTAGAAGATTCTCCCTAACCTAAGGTCTCTCCAGCCTAGAAGAACACAAATATTGGAAATACCAAATCGGAGTCTTTTTGTCCAGAAGGACTAGAGAAATAACAGGGTGAAAACTTATTTCTAGTCCTGCTAGTCTTCCTTCAGAAAGGGAAGCTCTGAGTTTTCTTAGATTCCCTGTCTTTTGGATGCTATTTTTTTACTCATTTGAATTAATATTATCAAAAGCAAGAATCAGTAACACATGACAGATGAGCCTCCATTAAAAGCCCCTTTCAAAACAGAATTTAAATGCTTTCTAACTCTTAACAGTACTATCACACCTCTCCAGGAGGTCCACATGCATCTAGTATCAGAACAGCAGGGGTTATGTGTGCTGGAAGTGTAGTATTATTAAACCTGTAGAGCCAGCCTCTTGTACAATTAATGAATAATGAATCTGACAGATTCTTGAAGGATTGATGTGAGTGAGCTCTAGAACAAGGAGTGTCTGGGGTCAGAGCAATGGCAAACATAGCCTAGGAAGAAATAACCTCTAGATTTTCCAAGGAGGTTGCAAAATTGCTGTCCTTGTTTCTTTGTGAAGAGAATGATGAATGTGTTTTGTAGTTAGTTACTGAGTTATTGACTGAGGATAGAGAAGGGTGGACTTATAGCAGAATATGCACCTTGACTGAAATGCCTTATAGATTATTTTTCTGAATTTCCCCTTGCCTGGTACGTTATTGTGTCTGTGAAGATCTCTGCTGTTGATCAAAAAAATGTGATTGTTCAGAAATATCAGTAACAGTGCTGTTGCCTTTTTGTTTTTTCCTTCTGGCATATTCATTGTATTTACTCCAGCCATTATTTTTTTCCAGGGACATTCACACAACCACTGGGAAAATCAAAAGAGCTGTATTACAGTTCACCCCGGCCAGCTGGACCTATGTCCGCTGGTTTGACCCAAAGTCTTCATTTCAGAGAGTGGCTGGAATCTACCTTTTCATGATCATTTGGCAGGTGAGAAATAAATTCTGTGAAATCAAAGCTGCCATCAGCTCAGTTACTTGTTGGCTATGTTAGACTAAAAAGTATTCTAATGCAATGTATGTCTCTTATTCAAATACACAGTTAAATGAATTGATAATGCAGAATTGGTCAGGGCACTTTCACGGGAGTTACATGGTAGTTCAGGAGTGTAATTACAGAATCTGTGGAAAAAGCCAAATATTGTAAATTGCTATATTGGCTTTTTGCAATTGACACAGATTTTAAAACTGCTAGACAGTGAGTATTTGGGATGGTGGAATTTTAATTTATTCTGGTTTTGTTATGTTGATGGGGGAGTTGTTTGTTTGGTTTCTGTGGGGGATGGTTGTTTGTTTGTTTATTTGTTTTACTTTGCTTTATTTTTACTGGATTTTTTTTTCCTTTACCATTGACTGTTGAATGGATCAGTGATACTCAGAATACTGTTGTTGCTCCAGCAAGACTCTATAATATGTCACAAATGCTTTGATAACTTAAAACTAAAACTTCTGTCAATTTTTTTTAATTTCTTAATTTAATTTTTTGAAAGCAAACCATAAATATTTGATATAGTTGTTTGAGGTTTTTTGTTTTGTAATGTATGATCCCTTCTTCTTCTCTCCCAAAATTGCCTTGGTCATTCATACCTGATTTAGGATATGCAAGTTATCAGAAGACCTCTACAGTGTGAATTAGTGTGTGGTCTCTTAATGAGTTTCTAGAAAGAGAGCAAATACTTTCATAGAGGTGTCTAGGGGAGAATTCTTTGTTTTATTAGTACATTCTTTGCTTGTCCTAGAGCAGGAATTACTCTTTCAGTGTTCAATCTAACCAGCAGGGCTATAGTAGAACATAAATAGATTTCTTTCTATGTCTTAGTTTCTGTATTAATCTTTGCACATTTGCTGTACTAACTCATTAGAAGTTATATAAGTTGAACACTATTAACTAGCTTTTTTTTTTTAATCTAGCTAACTGAGTTGAACACATTCTTTTTGAAACATATTTTTGTGTTCCAAGCAAGCCACCCTTTAAGCTGGGGGAGAATTCTCTTCATAGGAATCATTACAGCACCCACTGTAAGGTAATTTTTTTGCTTTGGTGTTTTTTTTCAGTTTGAATTAACTTAACTTCTAGGCATCCAAGAACTACATATAGTTTGTGAATAAGTATGACACATTTCACAAAATGTATGCTTTTGCCACCACAAAATGCAAAGCAATCATCTCTTTTCAATAAAATGTATTTCTTGACAAGTAAACTGAGGTAAAATGTACATAAACAACTGTGTTGCCATAGGGATGCAGAACCAGTCTGTTCCTTCTCCTGTTTGTGTAGCATCTCCCTGTTTTGTGAGTTAGCTGCATATGTTATCCTCAAGGACTGCTTATGAAACTATTCAAATTAATGAGTCAGGTGCTCCCAAAAGTGTAGATGAGTAAAAATAGAGCTGTTGATTTTTCTAACAGCTCCTTATTCTGTTTGTCTACAGGAAATATTAGCATGTTGTAAGAAAAGACTGTGCAGTAGCTTATTGTGAAAACAGAACAGTATATATACAGCATTAACAGCTGCAAAGGAACATGATTCTGCTTTTGGTCATGCATGCAATTTTACCTTGTTAGCAAAGTCCTTTAATTTTCTTTTTTTTCCCCATTACGTGGCTGGAGGTAGACAGAATGCATACAGATCTGAAGTTAGAGAATTCCCCATTCATGTACAAAGTAACTTTACCTTGGACAGTTAAATGGCAGCCATGAATTGCTCTATTCCTCAATACTGTTATTAATGTCTAAGGTTATGTGTAGTGATTTCACACAATTAAATCACACTAAACACCCTGTGAGCTCTTGTATAGGTGGACTTTTGAGGGTTTTTTTTTCTTTGTAGCACTTGCACACCTGTAGAAGTCTATTCTTTAGCAGTCCTTGTATTGTTGGAGTAACAACACTTGTCTTCACCATCTGTCAGTGGAAATCAGAAACTGAAAACAGGAACTTTGATTCCACTTCTTTGGAACTCATCTCTCTAAATTCTTAAATTTCTGGAGCATAGAGAACAGAGGAGAATGGTGTCCATACTGTTTTCAAAACAGTTAAAAAGTTCTACTGTTCTTGAGAGAAAAATATGCCAGTGGTTAGACCGTTTAAACAGGATATGGAATAGCCATATTCTTTCAAGATTCAAACCCACATTTCTCAAGAAAATGCAGTTGTTGATAAATAAAAGATAAATTGTGGAAAAAAAAAATGAGAGATCCTCTAATTCTTTTGAAGCTGTTGCATTTTGCCTATAAGAACTGGAGACCCAGTAGAGAGGCAGGAGACAAATGTTGCTAGCCTACTGTTTTGGGTACTTTCCCAGTCCTTACTCTCAGGATTGTTTTCTGTGTTGTCTCAAGCTATTTGATATATGTGATAATCTGTCCTACTAGAATTGAAGCCATCTGGTAGACATCCAGAATGATTGCATGTGAATTTAACCATCAGCACTTCATTTTCACTATAGATATATCTGTAACACAAAGTTGGTTTCTAAATGTAAATATTCTGGGGACTTTCAACTTCACTGAAGAATTTTCTTGCTTCCCTTCTCAGGCAATACTATGCTTACCTCACAGACACACAGTGCAAGAGGGTGGGAACTCAGTGCTGGGTATTCGGGTAAGTGTTCTTGATGCACTCCTGAAGCACGTGCACAAGTGTTAAGTATGGATCCAGCACAGGAACAGGCAGTTCCCATGAAGCCAGTCTGTTTTGGTTTTGCAAGTTCAGAGGAAAAGAAATTTAACTATCTAGAGTATAATTTCGGAAGCAATTAAAAGAAGTATGTAGAATATTCATATCTGTGGTAACCAAGACACTTGTAAAGGCACAAGTTGAATTTTTAATAGTCTAACTATGGGTATAATTAAAATTAGTGCCTTTCATTAGTATGAAACTGTTTCTTTTCAATGTCTACTATTGCATCACTCTTGATAGATGTACAGTAAATGATGTAAGGCATGAACAAGACCAATGCAACAGCCCTGCTGAAATTGCACTGTATTCATTAAGATAAAGCCTTTCAAAAAGAAGTATCTGTTAGAATGTTACAAAACCATTCTGACTGACTGAAAACTTACTACATTTAGTTCTATGGAGTACTCTTACCACCCTTCAGCAGGACACTGACACTTTTCACTGTTAGCATCCTTCTTTCTCTTGATTCATCACTTCATAAACTGTTAATAGCTGTCCTATCATAAAATGTGCTTAACCCAAATATTCTTAACAGGAATAACAGAAAGACTGTATAAATGAAGGGCAAACAGCTGTATTTTTTTTGAGTCCTTATTGAAAATAGTCTATTGTTTTGTTTATACCTTTGACTATGTCATAACCCTGTGTTTGTTTCCTGATGGTGGTCTTTCTCTTCCTGTAGTTTGGTTTAATGATTTTTTGCTCTGCAGCTGGATCATTAAGAATAATATAAAACCAAGAAAGAAAAATAGTTGGTGACCCAAGAGAGTAATACTGCTTTCAATTTTTTGCTAATATGCATCTCATTAATTTGTATATTGGTGAATTGGTGTTACTTCCACAGTTTTAAGTTTTGGCCCCATTCATCGTGCTGCAAGTCACATTAAATAGTACAGGGAAAGCTGTAATTTAATATTTGCACCAGGACCATCTCTGCAATACCAGTGGTTTAATCAAGATCTTTCCTCCCTCTTTCATGGGGGAAACTGGGTCTTCTCTGAAAGGTAGTAGTGCCATTTTTGTGAACTGGTTATGGAGAGTGCTGGTAGGGAATGTGTCCTGCAGTGTCAAGCCTGGGAGACTGGAACACTTGACGTGATGTTAAGTGTGCCTGCACATAGGTGAGGAGGAGTTTTCATGCATTGCTCAGATGCACAACCTTAAAGTCTCTATTGAACAAGCTGAGTATTTGTTATGAATGGATATTATGGGGTTAAAATAAGCTTCTACCTCTGCTTAGGCCTATAGCAATAGATAGTAACTTACTGAGGCGGCCTGCACCCCAGAACCCACTTCCATTCGCAAGTTCTTTTAATAATGGCTGATTCGGTGTATTATAGAATAAATCATTTATTCAAGAGACACCAATTGAACAGACAAGAGACTTAAAACAGAATATTACTACACAGGAAAAAGAAAAACTATTAATAGTATAACTTATACAGTGCACGTTTACAAATACAGCTAGCGGAAAAAATAGTATAATTAGGATTCAATGTATCTCACCATCCAATTGTCGAAGGATGTCCACATACATCAGGTCCTACATCTCCCAATCTCCAGAGAAGTTACCACAAGGTTTGCGACTCCCTTGGGGAGAAATTATCTCCACACATTCGTAGAATGTGCAAGAGAAACTTCTGACTTTGTGGTACACAGGTGATGCTTTTATAGAACAAAAGACATGCCTTCTGTCACGTACACATTTTTTATCTCTTCTCCCATCTGTTCTCCAGATTCCTGGCATGGGGGTCTGGCAGACTCCTGGTGCCAGGGTGTGACCCCCTGGTGAGTTGTTATGACAGAGGTTATCTTATCTATGTACCTCAGTGGGAGGAAGGAGGGGGAATCATCCTGCCACAGTATTACACTTTAAATTTAATAGTGTTTTTCATTATTTGCTTCAAATTCAGTTGAGTCAGTTTTCTACACTTTTACTGCGTGTTTTTAGGGTCATGTTTCTACACTCATATTGTTAAACATACATAATTTTCTTTCAGGACCTATACAAATAAAGTTTATTTCCATGGCAGACAATAGAAACTTCGGATTCATAAACAGGTGGTAGACAATCCTTCATGGCTTTGAACCTGAAAAGATGTAAACACCTGGTAGCAGGGAGAGAGATGGAGATACTTTTTTTGATTCTTTTAATGTCAGAGAGGAAAGTAGAAGGTGCATTTTTTGCTCTCACATTTCTTGCCAGATCCTCTGATGTTGTAGTATGGACTTGAGTTTACAGATAAACCAGAACAAATGCATGGATTCTCTGAGAATTTGAAATGTTGTTTCATATGAATTTTCTCATGTGTGAAAATATGGGAAATGCATGTGAAGCAAACAAAGTAGACAATTTAGAATTGTAGTAAATTTACATCTAGTAGAGAAATAAACAATGTACAGTTCTGGTTCATCCGTCAAGAGAATCTGTTGGATGTTCAGCTTGGAAAAGAAATTTGTATCTGGTGAGAGCTGAAGTACAGTGATAGGCACAAACAAAGATTCTCTGCTATTGGCACACACTCCTTCTTGTTCCCTGGAGTCCCATGGAACAGTGAAGTGCCAGCCAATTACTTTTTGTGTGCTTGTTATGCTGAAAAAAGTATAGAAAGAAAAAGACATTTCTCAAAGAATTTCAGTTAATGGTGGTGTCAGGGACGTATGTGCTCACTAGAGGGTAGTGCTTGTTTAGAGTTGACAGTCTGGGGTCTGAGTTGTGAACATGTGAGTTAAATCCTTAGTGTTTTTCATCACTCTCCCCTCTGCTTTCATTTACCCACAGGGTAATTGCTTTCCTCGAAGCTATTGTGTGCATAAAGTTTGGACAAGATCTTTTTTCCAAAACACAAATACTGTATGTTGTGTTTTGGCTTCTCTGTGTGGTAAGTGAGATTTCTCATGTGAAACATAAAGCATGACAAAAGCATTGAAAGCATCTAAATTGCTTCCTCTCTGGAACATTGGCAGCAGGGGATCATTGTGGGGGAATGCTGGTAAAGAGCTTCGTGCATGTTCTAGGAAAAGCAAATGCTAGATTGCTTAGAACTCACTTGGAAGGGACTAGAATAACTTTTTTTTCTCATCTCTTGACATAGCAGATTACTGGTGCTTAACAATGAAACAAACACTAGTTATAGGGTGCTATATGTTTAGGAGAGATGATGTCAGTTTGATTGAGCCTAACTTTGGTGGAGCTTGCTGTAGTGCCTGCTGGAAATGAGCAGGAGTTAATGGATAGTGTTAATAAGCAATGCGTGTTGTGCCACACTGAAGTCTTACAACGACATAAACAACCCTCATTTATCAACCAAATCATTCTCACTAAGCCTGTAACTTTCTGTACTTCAGTGTGATTACTGCAAATGCAGCATGAAATGCCCATTTTATAACAGTAAATGGACGTTTGTCTTGCCAGACTTGTAACTCTGATGCCAAATACATTTTTCATAGTCAGTGAAAAATAAGGCATTTATAATGGGCTAACAGATAAATACTTCTCCCTTCTAATTGGGAACACAGTTTGAACAGGTGATGGGGAGTCAGAATCTATTGTTCTCTTATTTAGCATGGTGATTTTATTCCTGAAACTTCAGAGCAGAAAAGTATTGAATTGCTTCTCAGATCAGAACACCACAAAACCAAGTATGTAACCTAGCCTGAAGCATGGGGCAGGGAGAAAGAGAATTCAGTTTTCTCCCAGATTGGCTGTTCCTGATAATATACCCACAAGTACCTAACAACTGCCTTTGTGTGATGACTGTACAGAGTGTGGGCAGAACTCCTGCTGGCAGTGTTTCCTGTGGGTGATCCGGGTGTATTTTTCTGCTCCCATTGGGAATTGTTCTGCATACCCCATGGTAGCAGGATCTGTGTGTAGCTTGAAGTTGATGCACGAGTCTTACTCATCCTGACAAAAGATGCAGGGAGAAACAGAGCATGAAGATCTAAATGCGGCATCTCCAGGGACTCTGAGACCTTGAATCAGCAAGGAATTTGGAAAAAGTTTTACAGATTTTTTTTTGTTGTTTTTCTTTTTCTTCTCCTCCCTTGTTTAGGCCTTTACGACTTTCCTGTGTTTGTATGGTATGGTTTGGTACGCAGAGTACTACGGCTACCGAGAAAAGGTACTTATATAAAAGAAGCCTGGTTTTGTTTTATTCCAGAGTTAAAACTGCAAAGCTCCTGGATACTGGAATTCTCTACCAGAGCTAGCATAAATGGGGATAAGGGGGGATGGTCTACAGTGTAACTGAAGTCAATAGAAAGAACTCTGAATTCAGCAGGCCTTGGACAGATCCCAAATTACACTGTGGTTTCTAAAGAATGCTGTCCTCTTAGTTACTCAAAATGAGGCTGTAATTTTAGCAAAGCGTTCAAGGATGAATGGTTAGCTAATGTTCCCATTGTACAGGTGGAATGCTAGGGGAATATTAAGAATACTTGGTTACACAACAGATCACGTGGCAAGTGGTGAGTTCTTATTGTATCATCTGTGTGGTGCCTTCTAACTAGGAAGGGAAAAGTCCCAAGTACTGTCTGAATGTTTTATGAGGACTTCTGCCACAGTTTATAAGTCCAGTTGCAAATGGGAGGAGTACTGATAACAAGAACCACCAACATCCCAATGACATGTGTCCTTGTTTTTGCAGACCTTATCAGAAAGTGAAGACAGTCCATACAGTCCAGATGCGTCCTGGCTTCATTCTAAATTCAGCAGAGGTATTGGTATATCTGTACCTGTGTTCCTGAAATGGTGTCATTGAGGCTCAGCACTAGAAAATGAGGCTTGAGAAACTTACCTAGTTTCAGCTGCACTTGTTCTAACATCCCTGCAGGAGCAATGCAGAGAAATCATCTGCAAAGCTATTTTGCGTTACTGCCTTTTAAAATTCTGATTCTTGGAAATGTATTTATTTTTTTAGTGTATCAACTGATTTTTTCTGCTGTTACTCCAGGCTGTTATTGTAAGTGTCGGGCAATATGCATTTCTTGACCTGGAGCTTGTGTTCTTACTGACACTTCCCTTGTCAGTGCAGTGCTGATGGTCATAAGCAGCTTTCTCTGCACTAAGCAAAGGCAGCTGCTTTCTGACTACTTTTCCCTACACTAGAGGTCAGTTATCTGCCTCCTCCATTGGCTTTTTGGTGTGGTCTTCCTTATTGAACAAATACCAAAAATGCACACTGGAAGTTAGCTGTCAGAGTTTATTTTCCAGGTGTTTATATAATTAAAAATGTTTCTTATTTATCATAGGCTTGAAAAGCACCTACAGCAGATCTCCTTTATATTTTGTACATGATTTTTCTGAATATTTATTCTCAATTTAGTAAAGCTGTGGACTTCTATATTTTGGGGAAAAACCATTTGCACTCAGAATGTTTTTCCCATTTATGCATGCTGGAGAAATCTGACCAGAAAAACCCTTTCTCTATAACTTCTTGTTACTTCATTAATTACAGGCTTCAGCTACTTTCGCATTTTGTTCTTGATTTCTTGTTTGGTCCCCACTGTCTTCCTTTTTTTCTCAGAATCAAACACGTTCTGTCATATGAAAGATTGAAATCTAGAAGTGTACTCTTGAAAGATCCTTAAAAGACCTTGCTTACATAGTTCTTAATTTCTGATAGTAGTACCTGCCACTAAGAAGAATGTGGAGGTTTAATTACTGATATGATTTAAAATGGAAGATGTTTCACCATTATACACAGTCATAGCAAACTTCTGAATTTTTGGGGGGCAGAGAAGAATTTCACAGGAGTCTTAAGAATTGCTTTTAAAAAAAAAAAAACAGCCACTAGATGGAGTACGAGTAGCAACCATTTTGTATTAGCATGAAATAATCCATACTGGTAACACTGTAGCTCTATAAAGCCTTACTGCCTTTCAGATAGGAGCTTGACAATGTCAATTATATAGATATGTATATGTATTAAATAAATACTTCTTTCTCAGCAGGTGCTGACAATAGTCCACCAAAACATTCAGTCACTAGTGAAAGCCATTCATCTAGAAGAAGGAATCGACACTCCAAATCAAAAGTATCAAATGGAATTGGCAAGAAATAAGAATGGTATCTAAAGACATCCTACAGTGTGACCAGAGGTGACAAAGATCATCAGACCTGGCTCTAAATTACCCAATGGAAGACTGATTTTTAAAGTAAAGTTTAAAAAGGAAGGTGTTGAAGAAAAGGATGATGAAGATGGAGCCACCAGTGTAGTGCAGATCATTGCCTGATGACAATTGCCATTCACTGATGTAAATCTAGTTTCTTCAGCGTGTGGCACCAAAAGTTCATGAAGGGTATACCGGAAAAAATGTCATTTTGTCATAGCGGGTACTCCCTGTTTTGTGTTCAGGTGTTGCAAGTCCTTTTTTAATATCTTAATTGAGGACTGAAACCCAAAGGTTCGTAAACTGATAGTCAGTTGGCATAGTTGATTGGATTTTTTTTTGTTTGGTTTACTGTGTTAATTGTTTTCTAGAAGAGTATGCAGCTCTTTGACTAAAAGCAACTCTGCCCTTCTCAGTCTCACAACAAAACTTTTCCATGCAACTGTTAGTAAATATTTTAAAATGTCATATTGCTTACTGTTATTTAAAGGCTCTTTAGGCCTTGTGTCAGGGTTTTATCAGGAAGGAAATGGGTCCAGGTTTCTTGTAAAGGATGTGAAATTGATCTTCAAACACAGGAGTTTTTTTGTTCTACGTTGTCCTCCTGCTTGATTCATACATATTCAATTTTTTAAAATTTTTAAAATACATATATAAAAATCTGCTTCGTAGTAGAGCGCCGTGCCTCCTGTTCTCAGAGACAGAGGTCACATTATTTCATTGTTTTTACTCCTCTATTGTAGTATGTTTTGCATATTCAAGTGTAAATATGTCTTTTTTCATCTGTGCCACATTGTGTACAATGTTTCTTCCTACTTCCTTCTATTTGCTTCCATCCCAACTGGACCCAGAAATGTTATTGTCTTCAGACTGATATCAGAAACTGCTTTGAAGGCTCAGATGCCCTATTGAGCTTGGTGATAAGGCAGGTTTTTGCTGAAGCTGAGTTGCTTGCTATCTCCATAAACATAATTATTTGTGAAGACTTGCTGTAGTCTTTGGTGTCTGAGAGGCAGCATGATGTCACTGTGATATACCCCATTGCTTTGGTGTTTCCTATCATGCATCAGATACTCAACAGCAAAGTCACTCTTTCTTGCAGGTTTTTTTTTTGAGAGGACTGATGTACTTCTTGTCTGGTTGTTCTTTTGGGTTTTTAAATGTACTCATTGTGACATCTAGCAAAGTGGATAATTCTCCAGGAGTGAATGTAATGATTAAGTCAAGAAGTAAGCAATCATGAGCAATCAGTTTCTGTATTAAGTTATCAAAATGTTTTAGTGCCAATTAAATTTTGGGATTCGAGGCTTTCAGAGGGGTAGGTAGCTTAAGCAAGGATAAGTAATACCCATTATTTACTTAGTCTTTATGAGAAAATGGGATTTCCTTTTTCTTTGACTAATGTTACTGTGATTTGCCACAGGCTAGGTACTAAAGAAAAAATGCAGCAGACTTTATACAAGTCTATGATACTGTAAATAGAAGAAAGTATCCTGTGTAATCCATCAATTCCTATGTGCCACAGATTATCAATGTTTTCAATGCACTTAAGTGTTGCTGCTGAGCTCCTCAGAGGCCTTTAATTTCCTGCCCTGCTTTTCAATCAAACATCGAGTGTACAACTTGGAAAGTAATATAGTAGAAGCTGCTGTATCATCATTCCTGCAGTGACATTTAATGTTACATGAAAAAATATGTTAGGAAGACTTTCATGCTCTCCTACAACTGCTTGGTTTTCATTCATACTATAGCAATTCCATATACTGCCTTCATATTTGTAATGTACTACATATTGATGAATGTATTTGTAGATTTCTTTGGATACTGAGACTTGTTACTTTTTTTATTTCCTTGGTTAAAAACTCAGTCTGTCTGAGACTGAAGAGAATGGCATTGTAAATTTTTTATTGATTCAATACCAAAGCAAGAGATTTGAAGTCTGATGGTTTAGGTATTTAAGTACTATGGTTTTCAAGGTGAGAGCCTGTTTTGTACTTGCAAGGAGTATACACACCAACTATGTATACAAAGCTTACATGTGTAAACAGATGCTGAAGTACAACATCTGCTTGCCTGTGGGGACAAACAAACATTTTGTAAATGCAGACCTGGTGCTCACATTGCTGAATTGCACCCTAAAAATATTGGAAAGAGAAAAATTGAAGTGTCATCTTGTTGAAAACTGACTTCTGTATACTATTACAACAGCTTGGCCTTGAAGAAATGTTGTTTGACAACACCTTTAAGTTATTTCCAATTAAGTCTTTTTACTTTAAATTTTTGTGTTTGGTTGGGTTTTTTTGGTTGTTGTGTGGTGTTTGATTTCGGGGGATTGGGAGGGTGTTGGTTTGTGGGGGTTGTTTGTTTTGGGGAGTTGTTTTTTGTGTTGGGGTTTTTTGGTTTTTGGGGGGGTTTCTTTTTTGGGTTTGTTGGTTTTTGTTGGTTTGTTTTTTTTTTTTACTTTAAGAGAGGGATGGCTAAGGAGAAGGGAAGCTTAAGTAAACTATTCAAATGCTGCTTGGAAAATGGCACTTTTTCTCCTCTGTTAGCAGTTCTGACTGGAATTCACATGTGTCCTCACAAGTCCTCCACTATTGACAACTGTATTTTCAGCTGAATATGAGCTTTGCACAGGAAGGCATTGAAAAGGTGCTTTTGATCACTGCTGTGAAATTAGTGATCTCAGTTTTATCAATTACTGTGCTGTTGCTGAGTTCTGTATGTGTGTAACACCTATAATGACAAATCTGAGCTGTTTAGCAACAAGCATCCACGTGTGAGTTCTGCTGCTTGAACAGTGTTTTGTAACAGTCATGGATGCGCTGCCCTGTTTTTAACTACTTCTGTCACAGCCTCTCATTCCTACTCTCCTGCTTCTGATGTTCTTTCTTTTCTCTGTCCTTTAGTGATCTCCCATGCTGCTGTGGAGAGATCAGAGTTGGCCCTCCAGAGGCTGTCCATCAATGTCAGTCATTGAAGGGAGGCTAATTCAAGGCAGCGTGGTGTAAGCAGAGGGTAGTGGCAAGATCTTTAAGCAGTAGATTACATAAAAATGGAAAGCTTTAAAATACAGGTATACAATGAACCAGAGCACGTGTTGAGTACTGAATTCCAGTATTAAGGTTGCTGCATAGATCATACACCACATCTAAATAAATATTTGGAGTGTGGTTTTGACCAATTTTTTTGTTACTCTTTTGTGAAGATCATCACCTGATGTTCCAGCTGTTAAAACTTTTTTTTTTTACTTTGTTATCACAAGAGGACACAGATGTTGCCACATATTTAATCATTTTTGAATAGAATTGCTCTGTATTGATTGCAAAGTATTGTATTTTGCAATAATTGAGTAAATCAGCCCATGTCATCAGTATGTGTGTTTGTCTGTACCTGTAGGGCATAGGAAATGATGATATACTGCCTTTAGAAGCTACTGTTTTATTCTAAGTAAATGAATATTGACAAATATTCAGTGGTTCCTGAGCAGCCAACAGTGAACTCTAAGGTTTTGCTGTCATTCATTATTTTGGAGCAGCAGATCTGATAACATGAACAGTTACATTATCCCTTCTGGAGTTTTTCTACTATACAGGATAAGTTCTCATCTGCATTGTTCTTTTTGGATTTTATTTACTATTGGATGGGAGAGCTGAGTTGCAAGATTGTCTCATGACAGACCTTCAAAGAAGAAATGAGGCCTTCTGTACAAGGACTGTAGGACAGGCTGCCAGCAAGTAAACAGCCAGTATAAAGGTGCTGCTGAGTATCTAGAAACACTTTGCTTTGGCTTCCACCACTGACAGTTCCCACAATAGCAGTTCCCAGTTTTGTTGTACCTAAAACCTGTTGTGAGCTGTTGATTGCTCTTCAGAGCCAGATGTATGGTTTGTAAAGCAGCATGGCTTTCCTCTTCTTCCTTAGTTCCTTCTCTATACAGACCTTGAATACTAGGATTTTCTGATTTGCTGGGAAGGGCTTTTCTTTGATATGACTTAGCTTTTTGAATACTGGTTTACAGAGAGGCCATAAATTCTGAGGTTGTAGTAAAGTTAGGAATAGACTAACTTAAGGACTTAAGCTTGCTCATAGTCTGGGAAGAACAGCTAAAAGTCAAGTGTTCAGTTTGTAAACCTCTTCTGAAGGGTGGGAAAGTAATTGATTAAACAGTTTATAGGAGCCACCTCTCAGAACACGGCTTGCTACATTAGAGAAGGGGAGGGGAGGTATCTTCATTCTGCATTAAAGCATTAAAAATACTGCGGAAAAAAATGAAACAGTGGAAGAAACTTTGTTTAAGAAGCAACACTTAAAAATTATACTCCTTTATAAGCATGGAGCTCTACTACGTTTGAAAGCTCATTCTCTGTTTTATGTCTTGGTAGTTGCTGTTGGGGGTGGAGCTTAATCAGCAGTGTCAGTCAGATGGGCCTGGTGGCTTCATTTGTGCTCAGTCACCCTGTGGCACAATTTGAACACTGTTAAGGTCATGTGATTTGGCACAGACTAGAAGCTGGAGCCAAAAGCTGGCATCATGATTGAAGTAGGTGTTGGTGTGCCTGCTTTGGTGTCTGAGTGCTGACATTCAGCTACATCCTGTTAACATATGCACAGCCTAAGCACTACTCTCTTGAGCCACCTGTTCCCTCTGGTGTATGCTGGAGCACTCTAAGGAACATACAATTAGGTTTAACCAGAGGTTTCTAAGCTGATTTTAGGCCTTGTATGCTCAAAATACCTCCTGCAGTACTCTGGCTCCCTTTGTCTGCCGGTGTGATCTGCCTTCTTATCCACACCAGTTTTTTTCTCTGGAGCCATGGCAGGCCCTGGTCCTAATTCAGCAAATTAAGGTAGTTCCCTAAAGGTACAGTTTTCCAGTTGAGTGGAAATGTGTTTTGGACAAACACCCTGCCCACATTACTCACTTTGCTTTAGCTTATGTGTGGCTGGTCAGGAATTGAGCACGTACCAATTACTCAAAGAAAGCAGGACTACAAAACCACAACCCCTTCATGCAGTGAGCTGAAAAGTACAAGGACAACCAGACTCCTGGCTTATGCCCAGCAGGGTGCACTGTCTGTTATCTTTATGCCTGCTCACTCATCTGTCAGTGCTGTGGCTGCAGGTGCACCTCAGGTGCTTTCCTCTGTGCTGGTTTCATTTGTATGAGCCCCCCCTGAAGCCAGCTGATAGGCTCTGCCACTTCCAGCTTTTTTTGGACTAAATGTTACACCTTGCAGACTTGTCAGCACAGCTGGGGCCAGAGGGCTTACCATTGACACTGAAGATAGTAAGTAGGCTTTCAGGCTTGCTCACATTTTACATTGTACCAATCAAAGCCAGTAACTTGCCTGTACGTGAGAGCTGTGTGCATAAACCATGAGGCTGGCTGTAGGAACACGGTTTAGGTCTGGAGAAAGAACGTTTGTTTGTTTGTTTCTGGAGGATTCTAGATCTGCTGTTGCTTTTGGTAAGTTTGCTTTCCTTCTGAAGAACATCACAGAGAGTAGATCCTGCTGTATGTTTGTCACCTCTCTTCACTTTGGATAGCTGCTCAGCAAAATTTATCAAGTTCGTTCATACTCTAAAGATGAGTCCAAGTCATGATTATCTCAAAGGACTTTAGAAGTTTGGGATATTAATTTTTATTTCCAGCTCCTTCCTATGTCTTTAATTTGGACTGTATCTTCTGTTTACATCGTTTCTCAGTGAAAGACAAGAATTGGTCTCTCATGGTTGGATTTTGTTTCTCTCACAAAGGAACAATCTTGCCCTCAACAGTCTAAATTATATTATGGTAAGACCAAGTGAGTTTTTACTTCGATGCAGAAAAAAAAGAAGCAAGTGTGGGAAAGAATGTAAATTATAAACATTGAATTCCTATAATCAGCAACAATGTAAGTGCCAGACTATACTAAGGATACACATGGGCTCAATTTTCCTCGTTTTTGAGGATCTCAGTTTTCAGATGATCATGAAATAACTGGATGGCTTATTTAATGTTTTTAGAGTAGGGGAATTTACAGCAGCAGCATTCCTATGGCTGTGATCCAAAGTATGTTCTACAACTGCTGCCTTCCAGTTCAGTATTTTAGTGGTTCTTGCTCAAAAAACAATGCATAAAATACTTGTGTGTGTTTGTATACGTACATATAAATCTGCTAGATGAACTTTCTCATCAAAATGCTCAGAGCCTCGTTCAGTACAGTCTCTGTGACAACGAATACAGTATGCCTGAACATTTGGAAGCATCCAAGTCTGTCTGTACCCCTGGAGGGTCCAGGAGGAGTAGGCATTAATCTCAGTTGCAGCCCCTAGGTGATGCTGTAACACAAACACACAGAGAACATGACCTGGATTTTCAAAAGTTGCTTCTAATTTGGGGCTACTGGCTTTAGCCACCGTGGCTTGGTTTAAAAGGTTTCATAACTCCTGTTGACTTTAATTCAAAGTGCCATGCACACAGTCCTGCAAAGTGCCAATGTTGTCAAACTTGCTACAGAATAACCAAAGCAAAATAAAATCAAATTAGTAGCTTTGAAAAGACTTTTAATTAAAGTGTTAAATGGTAGCTTTAGTCTTTGGAGAGCAAGAGCAAGAGACTTCTATTCTGGTTTCCACCATACACAGACTACCAATTTCTTGTCTGCGTATCTTCCCCATTTGAAGGGAGCACTACTCTCTCCAGAGGCTCTTTGGGATGAAGCTCTGGGCAGGGTTCTTTTGGCTTTCCTCCTGTTCCCACTGGCCTTTGTGTAAGGTACTGGGTGGGACAGGGTGACTGCAATTTGAAAAGGTGGTTTGGTTTTTGCTCGCAGGAACTCAGCTGAACCAGGGCACGATCGCCAGTGCTGCCCATTCCCTTGAGTTTGTGGCTGTAGCCATGAAGTTGTGAGTTTATCTCCCTGTTCAGATAAGCCTGTCCCTCATCCCTGCCAATCTCTTTGGGACAGGGAAGCCACTGGATGCAGACTGTTATTGCTTCATGCGTCCACGTGGCTCAGAGTTTTGGATGGCTCAGAGATACATATATCAGCAAGCATTCAGAACTTCATACCTTGTGCAAAGAATTCCCATTTTTCCATTAGGTTCAGTTCTAAAGATTTGGAAAATCCTTCTGGTCACAAACCTCAACAAGGCACCCAACTTGTTCCAATTAGTTTGGCTTTATCTGTTAATGCTAAGATGGCTATTGGCTGTTGGGGAAAAAAGTAATTTAGCTTTTATATGGTCAGCTGGAAGAAGAAATTGCAGCCCTCATTCCTTGCAGGAGGAAACAGGGTCCTTGCTCTTCTCAATCTGGTTCTGCATAGGGTAGCCACTAATATAAGTAAGCCTTTATTGGTTTTGTTGTAGCCTGACTTCAGTACTTAATGGAGAGGGAAAAGGATACAGTGAAAAATACGCAAAGACTCATATATTTCCATTAATCAAATAAATAACCTGGAAGAGAACCAAGACCTTTTATTACATTAGCTAAGACATTTAGGGTTGCTTTTTTTCTTATTTATGTGCTGTAAGGGTTGTAGGTGGTGCAAAATGATGCTTGTAACTTTTTAAATATTATTATTTCTGCCCTTTTGCTGACTTTGCCATATTTGGCTCCCAAATCCGCATCTATGCATTTCATTTGCCCACATTTAAAATGCATCTGGAATAGCAGGACAGAGGTTGGGGTGGAGAAACCAGATAGGGCTGAATTGCAATTTCCTGGTGACATGTTCTCTAAACATCCCAAAATATCTCTCAGGGTGAAATGTTCCGCTTGGTGACTTCGGGTTTCAGCAGCACACGCTGTTCATTCAGTCCCAGTACTTCTCACGAGGGTGGTAACATGATTACCAGTAATGATCTTTCATGCTGTAGAGTTTTTTTTCTTGTACCACTTCCATGTTGAAGAAATTTCTTTGAAACAATGCATAGGACATTGCAAACTTGATGGGGGGAGTGGCCAGTAAGTTCATGTTAAAGAATAGAAATGGGGACCAAGGGTAAGTCACTTGTCTACATTTCCTCAGGAAGCTGAAGACAAAGAGAAGAGTAAAATTGCAGACCTTTGGGTTCCATGCTGTTACCTGAAAATTACCATGTGACTTCCTAAAAAAGGGCTTCTGTAATAAATCCAAGAATGTTATCCACATCTCTTAGTCCTTAAAAATGAAAATATAATGCAAGATGGAACAGGAGCAAGGTGATACTCCCGGCCATTCTTATATTCTGATCTTCATTTCATTTTGTTTCACTGGCTTGCTTCAATTTACCTGCCCTTTCCAGTGAGCTTTCATAACCAATAGCTTAGGGATCAACACACATAGGGCAAAGTAGAAGATCTTTCATACAGACTGAGAGAACTCATTGACAGCAGCCCTGTGGATTAGGACTTGGGGGTTCTGGTGGATGAAAAACTGGACATGAGCCAGCAAAGTGTGCTCATAGCCCAGAAAACAATGGTGTCCTGGGCTGCATCCAAAGCACCACGGCCAGCAGGGCAAGGGAGGGGATTCTGCCCTTCTACTCTGCTCTGGTGAAACCCCACCTGGAGAGCTGTGTACAGTTCTTGGATGGACAACTCCAGAGAATCCTGTTTGCTGTGGGGTTTTGTGCCCAGGCATACATTGCCTTCCTGCATGAAGAAACTGTAATTTGTAAAAGTGGATGATTTGATAAAGCCCTGCCACTAACACCAGGACCTTAAGCCTTCTTGGTTTTGGTTTTGCATTTATTGTAATTGCTGAGTGAGCTGATCTTCTTTGCATCAGGGTGTTTTCCCTGTTTTGTTATAGCAAGAATTAAGGAGATGACGACCCAAGTGTCTTTGCACCAGGTTAAAAAGTTTCAATTTCTGCTTTTTAAATACTATTCTTGAACCTGTCCAGACCCTGATGTTTATTTCCATCAGCCATGCTCTTCTGCTTGATGCATCAGAGATCTTTCATTATGGACTAATTGCTTTTTGAACTTGATAAGAAGATAACAGCCATTTTAAAGTGAAAAGAAAAAGGTACTAAAATAAAGCCTTTATTTCTGAGCTGGGTTCCTGGCTGATCTCTATCGTTCCACCTAATATGGTCCCACAAGGCTTCAACTTTCAGTGGGTGATGGATGTGTCCTGGTGACAGTGTGGATCAGCCTCAGTTCTGCTCCCCTAACAATTCCTTTTCACTCCGCTCCCTCAGCAGCCATGTCACTTTCCAGCATGCAGCAGTTAGTCTCTGCCAGCAGCAGGATGGGATGCTTGGATTCATCTCCACTTAAGACAATTTACAGAAGAGCCTTAATTAGGTGCAGAGTCCCCATAAGCTTTCTAGCCAGTCAAGAATATTCTGTAGGCACCTTCAAAGAGCAAGGGAGGTTGTAGATGGTTTAATCATCCTCTGGAGTTGCAGGTGACCTCTGAAGGAGCCTCCACTGCCGATAGCAGGCATGTAGCTACACCAACCTTCACATTGCATCACCTCCTGCAAGCACCCAAATTACAAGGGATGAGTCCAGGCACATGCTCCCGTTGCTCCATTGATTTGAGGCATCCATCTCTTTTCCCTGTTGGTTCTCACAGCATGATGCTGTTTTCCAAATGCAGAAATACTGTACTTCAGCAATGGATAATTCCACCTGATGGGTGGGAATTACTTGTTAGCCCTCTTCCCAACAGTGTGCATTTGGGATGCTGCTGATACTCTGAGCACAAGAAAGGAAACTAAGGGTTCCATGCTGGAATGACATTCACCTGCTTTCTTACAGGACCTGCTAAATTTGAGGCTGTATTCCTACGAGTGTGATAAGCAATATTCAGCATGGCAAAAGATAAGAAACAAACATTTCTTTCTTTCTGCTTTCGACTCTCCCAAGCTGTAACTCATCTTCTCCAGCTTCCTTCTGCTGTTAGAAGAGGGTTAAACAACCTCACTAGGAAGCAGAGAACTTTATCATAGCTAAAGAGGATTAATGCATGCATAATCCCCTTACAAAGCCACTTGCCTTCCAACTCCAGTGTGTAAAAATAAAAAAAGGATTGGATCAATGTTATTTTTCTTATATCTAATTCAAGAACAATAGAGCACATTAAGTAATTAAAATGTTCACCTGTAAGGTGCTTAAAAGCAAGGCTGCTGCCAGATATATAATTAGCTCCAATTAGCTGCTTGCTTGTTTACTTCCGTTAATTTACCCAGAGTGGGGTCTTTGGGCTTGGAGCTTTGTTTAGAAAACATTTTATTACTGCATAAAGTAGTGCAGTGGATAGGCAGGGACCAAAGATAGAAAAACAGAAATTAGATAATTTACTGAGTCAACATACATGCTAATATAGGATATTTCAGGTCCTCCTTGTTATGACATCTTCAGTACTGGCAATTTGTCTTTTGTCAGAACTACAGTTCTTAGTAGGTTGGGTAAAATCTACTAATTTTGTGTTGTCTTTCTTCTGCAGAGAACCCAGTCTGTTCTGTCTGTCTCTGCACATGACATACAAAACAGTAGGCTTTCAACTTTCTTTAAAGGAAGGATGACTTAGAAAGATGCAGAGCTGTGTATTCCCAGACCGTGAGAGCATTTTGAAAGCTAGGAGCATATCAAGACTACTATCTGTACCATTTTCATGGATGCATGTGAAGGGGTGAAGAGAAGAGCAGGGTTTTTGCCTGGTTTCCCATGCCACCTCTGCCAGACCCCTGAATGCCCAAAAGCCAGGGGCTGTGGACTGACAGACCACGGCAGGACAGACAGGCAGAGACCAGAGTGGATGGAAAGGGAGAGGAGAGAATGGCAGGCTGCAGTTAACAGCTCCCTTGCCATGAGCTACAGGCATCGCTGCCCATGGGTCAGGACAAGTCATTTCGCATGGTTTTTATGAAGCATCTTGAAAAAATCTGGCAGCACCGGGAAAACAAACCTTGGGAATTATTTTGTAGTTATTTATTGCTTATCTGTGTGAAGGGGCGACTCTGCAGAAGAGCCCACAAATGGTTAGTGTTTGTGATCTGAGTAAGACATATGGGAGGCTGGAAGATAATGACTGACACTGGGGAGGAGGGGGAAATATTATTATACTGATGTTGTGTGAGCACTGTAGAGGAAGTGAGTCTTTAAAGTGTGAAACCTCCAGCGCTGGAAAAGATAAGCAGTGCCTGCAGAAATCAGCTTGTGGGATCTGTTTCTCTTGCTAAGCTGCCTTTGAAGATTGGGGGGCTGTTTTGCTTTCAGTACCCCCAGGGAAGTTTTCCCTCCTTTCTAGTCTTGCCACTGATCAGAGCTACACTCCCAGACACTGTAGGTGTCTGTACTCCTGTGGCAGGCTATGATAAAGCCCAGTGTTTTTTTGAACAATATAAATGATTGTACCTCACCTCCCTGTAGGTCTTGAGTTCAACGGCCACCAGAGAATGAGCCTGTCAGCAAATGAGCCCTTCATGGCTTCTGCTTTCTTAGTGAAGTGTTGGTTTCATGGCTTCTGACAAGTGCATCTCAATATAAACATCATGTGTGCAAGTTGACTCTTCCCCCTCCCTTTTTCCTGTACAAAACTTTTCTTTGCTTTCCTGTATTTACTCTCTTGCTTAGGATACTAAAGGTGTGTCTGCCAGCTCCCCTGCCGAGTCCAGGGCTCCACCTTCCCTCTAGGGACTGCATGTACTTTAAGAAACTGGCTGATGTTCAAGGGGTGTTGGACAGACTAAAAATCTGGAGAAGCTTCTCCATCACAGAATCACAGAATATTCTGAGGAAGTGACCCACAAGGATCATCAGGTCCAACTCTTAGGTGAATCACAGCCTGTTTCAGCCTTTCCAGCTGTCAGCAAGCTGGAACCAGATGTGGACAGCTGCTGATTCAGGACAAGGCCACCAAGACTGGGGGAGTCTTACCAAAGGTACATCCATCCATCCATCCATTCATCCATCCATCCATCCGTCCGTCCGTCCGTCCGTCCGTCCATCCATCCATCCATCCATCCGTCCGTCCGTCCATCCATCCATCCAAGTGCATTCTAAGGCCAAGTTACTCAGGTTACCTATTTACACCTGCAACTGACTAGCTTTGATTCAAAGGCTGAACTAGGTGTACTATCCTGAAGATGTTCTCTTTTAAACTTGTTGCTCACTGTGGAGGTGGGAAGTTGCTTAAGGCAAGGTTATCATCTCATGCCTGTGACATTCGACTCTGGCGCCTGTGACACAGCTCAGTACCTCCAGCAACATCAGACCTACCAGCCCAACAGGGATGACTACATCAGCTCCCCCAGTCTGCAGCCACACCAACACCATTCCTTGTAGAGCAGCTGCTGCCTTCCTGCATGGGCCCAGCCAGAGCAGAGGAGACAGCCATGCCTGGAAAGCTTGGGACCTCCTGTCCTGCACTGCTCTGGAGCTTGCACATCCCCAGCACTGCAGGATGTCACAGCCCAGCTGCTGCTCCTGCTCTCAGCTGGCAGCCAGGCACATGTACAAAGCCTTGAAACTCAACTCAGGCAACATGCACAGGGGTGGAAAGAGGACAAATCCTAGATATATTGTTTTCCCCTTCTTTTTTATCCCTGTACCTTTCCTCTGGCAGCCTGCGTTTGGCTGATAGTGAGTCCGCATCAGCTAATCACAGTGTGTCCTGAGTATCTCCTGCTGTTCGTCGACAAATGGTGAAGGAAGTGGCAGAGCTTGAACCTCATCAAAGAGACCCCTGGGCTCCCCTGGGCTTCCCCACAAGGGCATGGAGGCAGCGAGTGGCACGGTCAGCCAGTGCCACATGCAGACAGGTTCTCTCCAGCCTGGCACACACAGCTGCACATCAGCAATGGGGAGTCCTACCAGGGAGCCCCAAACCAGGTTTGAGTTATTCTCCAGGCCTGAAGGGAGGCTGCAAGGAGTGAAACAGCGTCTCATTAACCAAGCAACAGAGCCAGCTACCTGAGGGACAGGCAGAGGGGCTGTGAGTGCTAGAGCAGGCCAAGAAACCAGACAGCTCCATCAGAAATGCCTATGGGAACAGTTGGGTCAGAGCAGGAACTTGAAGCCACCTCTCCAGATGAGAAATTATAGACCCTGAGAGATTGACTCAGAAATGGGACAAAAGCTAGCAATTGTGTTTGTTTGCCTCACCCTCTGACTTCACCCGTCCTGTTTCAGATGGGTCACTCTGACCTCATTCTCAGACAACATTTTCAGTTTTCATAGAACCATGATGACTTCTGGATAAGTAAGAGCACTGAGGGCTTTCCTGGTAGGTTTGCAAATGCATTTGGGCTTGGATTCAATGGGGTGGAAAAAGTCTTCAACTGTATTTCGTTCCCCTGGTCCTGAAGTATGGTGTTTCATTTACAAATCTTTCAGGCTGCTGGCAGGTTGCAGTGGTGTGACCAAAAGGGCCAGTACAGAAGTGCTGGAGAAATTTGATGTGGGGTTTTCCATTTAAGCTAAATCTCTTCCTCCCCAGCAGGGTTAAAGTTAACTCAGCTGTGCAAACTCATTTATATTCAGCTGCACATGGCTATAGATGGTACTTTCTATTCCTGATAAATATGAATATAGTATTTGCTCTGAAAATTCACCATTTCTCATGAAAAATCTTTCCCCTTTGCCATTTGTCTCCAAGATGTTGAATTTTACTTGGCAGATGGACAGTGCAGGAGGGTGCACAGGCTGTGTGGGAAAGAGTGAGTGCCTGGGATATGGGGCATCCTCTTTTCTTCTGAACTCTTGTGCAAGTTTTACTCATTTAATATGGTAAAATGCAAATGGCAAAAAAAAAGTGTTCTTCCAAACTCTTAAGGACAAAGGGAAGACATCTCCAGTGAGAGGATGGACAGAATAGTGGGTGATACAGTCCCTGACAGAAAAC
This sequence comes from Orthonyx spaldingii, assembly GCA_013397795.1. Taxonomy (NCBI): domain Eukaryota; kingdom Metazoa; phylum Chordata; class Aves; order Passeriformes; family Orthonychidae; genus Orthonyx; species Orthonyx spaldingii. Next base: position 330,955 of record VZTJ01004396.1, read on the forward strand.
TTGTTTCATCTTATTATCCAGCTTGGATTTAAATAAGGGAGCTGTCAGGACTCAGAGCTGTTATTCAAAGGCATAGCGTATTTTTTCAGCTGCCCTTTCCGTACTGCTGGGTCTTTACTCTGAGTGCAACAGCCTGGCACACAGACTTTCCTAACTAACTGGAAGAAAGCACTCACATTCACTTGACTGGTGGTTGTTACCAAAGAACACCCATCATGACCAGTATGTCACAGGACTCATTATATAATTTTGATAGCATTAAGAGAGCCATATCAAACATATCTCTCAATTACTCAGGCAGTTTTGCCACTGCATAACAGAGCTAGGTGAAATGGGTCTGTCTCAGTCTGAAAGTTACTCAATGAAGAGTTTTTGAAGGATTTGAAAATTCAATTTTTAAAAGCTTCCCACTCTCAAAATCAGCAGGCTCTGGCATTTTTTTTTCATTTCCTTTCTGGAATTATCATCTTTATCTTTTAAAAACTATAACATTGTCTACATAATGTCAGTCAGACAAACCCATCTAAGAAATTTCTGCTTGAGCTTGGGAAATAATGGAAAAACTCTCCACATGAATATTTCATGTTGTAATGTCAGAAAATACATACATATAGATGTGTGTGTGTGTATATATATGTGAGCAATTGCATATCATTTCCCTTGCTCTGTGAGCTGGGAAAATAATGAAGAAAGATTATCAGATAATATTGTGCTGTTGGCCACAGAGCTGTTGTTCTCGACACAGAAGGGCTGGCTTTCCATTCTGCCTGTTCACAAACCCATCGCAATAACCGCAGGCACAGGACTGAGCAGCACAGGAGAAATGGAAAAGCTATTCAAGAAGCTGGCAGTTGACAATCGGATCTTGAAAAATTGTTTCCTTGGATTCAACTAAATTTCTTCTTCTCCCTTTTCAGACAGGGCTCTGCTAGGAGACAGTTTGGTTCACTGTGGTTGAACCAGCTGTTGAAATCCCAGCCAGCTCCTGAGTGAATGAAAAACTAATCAGAAGCTGCCTTCAGCAAGCTTTGCTTTCCGGAGCATCGCTGTCTCCTCACTCAGGCAGCGTGTTGCCCATCACCAAATCAACAAGCATCTTGTTCCTGCTTGGCTCTCGAGCAGGTGCCTCTGCCTCCTAGCCCCTGCTGTGCCCTGATTACCAGCCCCCTGCCACTCTCTACCCTGCCATGGTCCCCTCAAGCCATCTACAGCAGTGAAAAGTCTCTTGCTCTGATGGCTTAGACACTGACTCCTGCCAGCACAACGCTGTTGATCGAGGACCAGTGGTTGATCGATGACCTGCCAGCACAACCCCTGATCCAGGACCAGGGGTTGATCAAGCAGCAGCCCTGACAAACAGCACATCTTTTACCAAGAGACTGAGGGGTCAGGAGGCAGAGCCACCCGTCCCAGGCTTTGGTTCAATGATGGGCCGTGTATGGCCTGGGCAAGGAGGTGCAGGGAAGCAGAGCTTACTGAAGGAAGTTTCTGATTGGTGTATAGCTCATTCAGGAGTTGGCTGGGATTTCAACAGTAGCCTACAAATCCTATTCAAGGACCTCAATTCTGTCTGCTCCTTCACCTTAGTGTTAAGTGCATCTGTGCACCTTGAAGACCAGAGCTAGCCCTGCATTCAAAGGCTGAGGCAGAATTCAAATTCTGAAATTACAGGCTCTCCCTCCTATTATTATTTTTGGCAATCCCATTCCCATGTCCTCACCTTTAACCCAATGGAGGACATTTCAAGGCAGCAGTACAATACTGCATCCCCTCTCAATGCCATTGCCTGCAAGACCAATCTGGATTAAAAGGGGCTGGTGTTTCCCTACTTGGCCTTCCACCCTCGCTCACTGTGTGGGTGTCCCCACCATGGCTGAACAGGGCACTGCAAAGCCACCCCACCTCTTCCAGCTGCACAGAGCCAAGCTCAAGCTTGCCCTGCCATACGGTTCTGCTGCTAATTGTGTGGAAACTGCAGAGATGCTAAGGCTGGACACATGGTTTTAGCAGTTTAAACACAGGCCTAGATAGGGCTTGCACTGAAGTCCTGGCCCTGATGTAGCACCAGGCACAAGGACACCTGTGGCTGTGTACCTGGGCTCCTCCTACTGCAGAGGTGGTCCCAGCTGGAGCCCTCCAGTGGTCCCTCTCACTCACATGTGCTGCAAACTCTTCTCCCACAATTAGATAAGAGGAATTGCCCATTGACTTTCATTTCAGTTGTGCGTGACTGGATCAAAGGATGTATGCTCTCTTTGCTTCAATTACGCATTTTGGTCTAATGTAGTCCAGATGGCTATTTCATCTCAGCCTTTATATTTATTCATGGCCTTTCTATTTAACTTTTCTAAAACAAATACTCACTTGTAGGCGTATATTAATTCAGGGAAAAGAACTGCCTCAATCAATATGTTGGGGTTAAGTTTCTATACCACAGTAGGTCCTATGTACATAATTTCTATTTTTATTACCCCACTTCTAGCCTCAGATGTATGAGCAATTTCTTTAAAGTGTTTACTTTGGCTTTTTTACAAATTTACACAAATTACATCTTCTCTGATTATTAGATTTACAATATGCAGATATTCTTTCATTGACCTTTTAGTTAAACCCTTCTGCAAACTTTGGCTGAATATTAATAAATTTACAAAAATACCAAGGAGCCCAAATGTTTGCTAACATGATCTTGCACCATATCTGACCACAGCGTGCCTGTCCAGCCGAGGATAAAATTTGTTGTTGAATTTATGTGCAATATTGCAACCAATGTGTAAACACAAAGAGTGGAAAAGCTCAAGAGACAAAAAGTTTTCAGTTTGCATTTCCATTGTCTTTTAAACTGGATCTGCAGGTTGGGTGTTGTGAGTTGTCTCACAGGCTGCTGGTGGAGAGCCAAAGGCAGTGCCTGGCAGGAGGTGCCCAAGGAGGGACAGTGCCTGGCTCTGGGCTCAGCAGGAGGGAGGGGACATGGGAAGCCACAGTTTAATCTGTCTGGTATTTGATTTGGGCTTTTGGTCCTTGTCTGGATAGCAGGATTGCAATTCCTCTTGGTACACTTACAATAAGAACATCTGAAACTCAGCTGCAGCCAGGCAAGATTTTCATTTTGGGTAATCTGATTTTAGCTTTGGTGATTAGCTGCTCCATTGTCAATGGCCAAATCTAATTGTTGTTGTAGTTTTTCTTCTGGAGCCAACATGTGTTAATGTCATACAAGCTGGGTTTTGCTTCACACCTTCTCTTTTTAAGCAACCTCTTCCAAAGCATTTGCAATCAGAGGAGGTGATTTCAGACCCAAGCATGAGTAAAATGGCAACAAACACTTGTCAGTTTTCCTGTTGCATGAAATGGACACAGTGAGCGACCTTTTAACATTCTGGGCGTTAATATTGGTCTGAAAATCTCATATATATTTTTATATTTAGCATTCGTAATATAAACATACTTTTCATGACATAGGTTTGATGAAGTTTTCCAGAACCAGATCCTCTTCAGCATTTTACACCCATATTTTTATGTGTGAGTGACTGCTCCACAAATCAGTGTGAAACTGGGACAAGACAGCTCTCCAAGTTTCATTAAAGATTAGGTTTTATTGTTTGTAAAACAGTTTCCTCCAGAGTTTGTTTGATTTAGAATAAAAACAAAAGGATGGTAAAACAATTATGACAGCTCTTCCCTTCCCTGCCAACCCTGTTAAATCAAAAAGACAGTTAGAAATGTAGAGTTAACCTAAGTACAAATCCTTAGCCTAAGAAGAAAAGGAGGCAGTAATGATAGTATGAAGATAAGTTTTTTGTAATGCCACTTTCCTTTAGGTTGGACTTCTACATCAAGTGAAACTAAGGTTTAGATCCATAACCCAGCTGCTCTCGGAGAAATTATTCCAATCTTTTTTAAGGCTAAAAGCAGAAATAAAATGGTGTAATGGCTTGGAAAGGCAGGTGAAGGACAGCTTGCTCTGCTGTGTGTGAAGGGATAGCACTGCTAACACCACACGTATACAGAACAGCATCCACACAGCGATGCTCAGCAGCCTTCAGACTCTCTGCCCATGGAGCTCCTGGGGGGAACCCTCCAAAGCCAAACTCCCTCCCAGTCCATGCTTCAGAGAAAACCCTGAAAACCCCCACAGGAGGAACCAAGTGCTTTCCAATGAAATGACCTCAGACTAATTGGAAAAGCAGGAACAGTGTGCAATTGCCCTCAATGCAGTGATATTTAGAGTTTGCCTGCACAAATTAAAGTCCACCCATGTGTCAATATTTCTGCAATTTCTAGGCCACTGGCATGCTTGCTTATCCCCTGCTCTGAGCAGCTCCAGCTGCCGTGGGTGAGCACACCCTGCCTGTGGCTGCTGGGATGGATGGAGGCAGGACCTGCTTGGCTGGGTGCCATCCACACCAGCCTGTGGAAGTTTGCAGGTGCCTAACCTGCTCCTATCCCACTGCTAGCCAGCCTGAATGAGGAGTCTTGTTTGTATCCAAAAGCATGGGTAAGACTGGGGCTGGCCTCAGGTGCTTGACCCCGGGCAATATTTTTCCCTTCAGTTGGGGCCTGCTCTGCTCACTCCCATCAGTTTCCTATCTGGAATAGTTGCCACTGGCAAGGAGTCATAACATAAGTCTTGGTGGCAGCACATGCAGAGATGGTGTGGGAACAACAGGGAAAAGAAGAGAGGATATGGGATATTCAGGGCTTAAGAGATAGTCTTTCCAAGGAAGGACGGGGAGATTGTTTCACTCCAAAGCCCCCACTGGCAAAGGTCTCAGTGAAGAGCTTTGGCTAGAGATTCAAACTTCAGCTTGGTTTCAGAGTCACTGGGTATACCCTGGGCACTGCGAATACTTTCAGTTACTGTGGCTACAGGAAGAATTGTTAATGAGTCCGTTTTCTGGGTCAGCAATATATACAAGTATTATGATAAAATCTGGCCACAAATTTGTTGGTTTGAATTTCTGTGTCTTAAATAACATCTCTGTGAACATGTTTTCTAGATCCCTTCCTAGACTTCCCCATGCCGAATTACCCAGTACTTTGGAGTGTAGGCTCGCACAGGGCCAGCAACATGGGAAGTCAGCACAGCATTTTGGGTTATTCTCAGCAGTGCCTGAATTAGCAGCTGAAATCTTCTGCAAGAATTTGGTTTTGTAAGTATTTGATACTTCCTGCGTGCACACACACACACACACACACACCTGTAACTTTGCTGTTTCGTCTCTGGACTCCTCTGGACCACCGAGTCCAGCCCTCAGTAGCTCCTTATCCCAGGAGCTCTGGTCCAGGGCGGAACGGTGGCAGCTGTTTGCCGGTAAAGACAGACGGACCACTTGCGTATATATCAGCGTTCTTTATTTTCCCTCACAGAGGGAAAAGGATCGTGCATAGAACAAGCTGTGAGATGGTGAACCTGGCAAGAGTGGCCCAGCTCGTCTCTCGCCTGAATCTCTTATGCCCTCTGTCGGGGGAGGGCAAGGTGAGAGACGAGCCAATAGGCAAATGACTGACCAGTGACATCTGGCCAGTCCTGGGTGAACAGGGGAGGGACAGGTACAAAGCAGCGCTATGAATGGTCAGACCACCAGTGGATTCTCGGTGGTCTGCCCACTGCTACACACACCCACCCCTGTAATGATCACACAGAATTTTCATAACCGTTTATGGTGCTGAAAAGAGGAGCCAGGTTTCTTGCTATTTACTGTTATGCATATTATCTCAGATTCACTTTCCTTTATTGCTGTAGTTTTCTTTCCTCTGTTTTAACTCATCCCCACAGGCTGTCTTTAGCCAGATTACTGACAACTGATTTAATCGGTGTTATAGGGATGAACTCTGAGAAGGTCTGATGGCACAGCATGAGCTGCCTGGAGCTGGCAACCAGTTGTAACATCCCCCAACTAACTATCCTTTCCTATTTATTTTTGTAGTCTTGAGTGATGATGCTCTTCTTCATAAATGCATTGGTTTTGGACAACTGGATGCTACAGTTTTGAGAGTTTGTTATTGTTTTAAATAAACACCACTGTAGTACCAGGTGGGAATTTAACTCATGGTTGGAAATCAAGAGACCATCAGTCCTACACCCAGCTTGGACAGGCTGAGTCAAATCTTCTTTGGGTACCTCTTTATGGAGTAAGTTAGCGTGAGTGCTGTACTATGGAGCTGGAAACAAAGCAGATCATTAGGAACCTTGGGTAGGGTGCTGGGGAATGGACTCTGCATGGGTCAGCTTGCACCTGAGGGCAGGTTTGACTTCTTCTGGCAAGGTGCTGGCTGGGTGATGTATGCGGGTGGCTCTGAGTCAGTGGTGTTACCAGCTCTTCTGGCATGAGATCACTATTCAGGAAGCATTAATTTTAGCAACAGAACGTGACTTTGTGTTGAGGGGAAGTACACAGAGAGCTTTGAGTAAAAAGCACATGACTACAAAGGAGTGTGATTACTTCCGAATTGTGAAATAAATGAAAGTGGCTTGTGTATTGTCTTTCTGTGGTGCTGCTTATAGACAGCAGTTGTACAGCAGCACTTGAGTTTCCTTTCTTGAAATATGCTGCAGACCACAGGAAATTGCTAAGTCTAAATAAATGGGTTTGTTAACTAAATAGGAAAGCTACCAAGCCTGGACCCCTTGTGATCACATTTCCCATTACATTCTGATAACTGTTTGAAACTCAGGCAAAAATCCTGAAACTCCAAATAGTAAAAGTCACATGGACTGTCCCTGGCTTCAGCAGAACTGCATGAGGATGTGAAGAGGGACTGAAGCACGGAGTCATGCAGCCTTAGATATCTCATCCAATCTTCACAGCATGGGATCTCAGATGTCTCTGACTACATAAAATTTTGGATTGCATCTCTCCTGTTTCCTTGCCATTTTCTCAGTTCCCTTACCTTGAATGGAGACTAACTTTGCACTAAAGAGATAATTGCTTCTGGCCAGTTGGAATGTGGTGCTTGCCATGTGACAGAAATTGCTGCAGCCGATCATGCTTGCCTTCTGAGATCCTGCCAAAATTACCCGACTCACCTTGGAAGTACTGCAGGTAATGGCAGGATTGTATAGATTTAATACCACCATGAGGGGAAAAATGAATCCCACGGAGGCAGGCACAAGAGGCTGCTAACAGCATGACATAATGTCATGCTGAAAAAAAGTTGGTTTAAGGCCATTTGATTCATTGCCTTCCTCTTTGGAATGTAAAAGAACTAGAGAAAACTACCTTAGAAATAGAAGAGAACTCGACAATGTCCATAATCAGGAATAAGGAGGAGCCTTTTACTGCCATTGTGTGGGCAATGATTGACTAAATGCCATCATCAAAAGTTAATGTCTGAAAATAGTACTGGCCAGCATTTCTGTAACTCTGTACAACACTCTGTGAGTGAGTTGTTTCATGCTGCCAGTCATCCTCTGGGAACACAGCTGGTACCATAAGGATAGAAAAACACAGAGCCTATAGCTTCCTAGGAATTTGGGTCTCCCAGGTTGCTAAGAAGTGGCCCAACAACTCATCAAAGTCCTTAACTAATGGGATCAAGCTCCATCTTAAAACTCATCAGCTTATTTTGTCCCTATTGCCCGACTAGGAAGCTCACCCATGTCCTTGGATGGATGGTCAGGTAAGAATTTACAGAGAGCAGTTCCCAGGTCACTTTGTTAAGCTGAAGGAGCCAGCCCCATGCATTCCTGTCTATTAAGAGAAGACTGGGACAGCCAGAAAGCCAGGGGGGTGGAAGTGCTCTTCAGGATGCTCTTGAGGTGTTATACTCTTCATTACCAAGGTCAAGGAGCTGTCTAGCTGTGCTGCTTCTGTCCTGACCAGCTGTGCTGGTGACGCGGGGGTCTGTGCCATCCCACGAGTACATGGCCATGGAGGGCAGAGCCGAGTCCTGTGTCGCTGAACAGGAGGAAGTGTCTGACTCTGCCAGGGAGGAAACGAGTTAGGGCCTTAAAGACAACAGCGGCCGGTCACTCTTCCTTTGTGGAAGGAGCTTTGATGTGCAGTTATGATGTGCAGTTACCTCTCTGTCCAGTTAAGAAGCAAGGCTAGTGAGGGCTGTCCTGTGGAAGGCTGCTGGCCATCGCCTGAGCCACTGCGCCGCCCAAGGCGCAGCTCTGGGGATGGACCCCAGGGGACTCGGCTGACACACACCCGAACACCCTGCAAACCCCTCCTGAGACAGCTTCTCCAGAAACTTCCTAAAGAGCTGAATCTCAATACAAATTTCAAAGGGAGTTTCAATTACTTGCAATTTTGTATTACAGCTACACTGTGCTTGAAGGTCCAAGTGTCCATGAGGGTTGTTCAAATGCTGTTTTTGCTTCTGCAAACAAAGGAACCCTTGATACCAAATGACTGACTATATCCCCCAAGTATGCTATCCTGTCTAAATATGGAGATATTAGTAATCATTTGTTTTCATTATCCGAAAAAGGAGGAATTGCTATTTCAACTTTTTTCCCTGAATTTTAATAGAGAGAAGAAAAAAACTTCTAAATGAGAACAGTTCTTTATTTTCCCAAGAAAAATTACTTCTGTGCTTGCAATACTGGCCTTGCTTCTGCAATAAAAATATTCTTTCAGGATATTTTGATGGTGTCCCCTGGGGGGACATCATCATCAGCTGTTTTCCAGATGTTTTAGTCTTTCTTAATCATACTCTTCCACTAGCCATGAGATCTGATTCAAAGCTGAAGAACGTCATTCCATCCGGCACAGCTCTTCTGAGTCCCCAGGAAGTATTTGGGTTTTGCAGTTTACAGACATGAATTTAATTAAAAGATAAACCAGAATAAATCTATTTACAGTGTAGTTATGCATACGACACACCATTGGCAGTCTAGAGCTACCAGCATTGCCACTAGGTGATGCAGGTTCAGTTTATATCTCGTGTTTTATGCACCAGGTTGAATTTTATAACCCTGCCCTGGGAAATGCAGGGTGCCTTGCTATCCTGAATACTTGCTACCATCAGAAAATGCTCTCATCTTGCTGCCCACCTCTCTGCCTAGGTCGTTTATGAGTCTATTGATCAGCAGGTCCCAGCACAAATTGCTAAAGCCTTTTGGTGACCTTCCACCATTGTAAAAAAAGTTGTGGTTTGTTTCCTTTCTTGTAACCAAGCCTGCAGTTACCTGAGGGCTCCTGGTGAGGAGCATTGTCAGAAGCCTTTGGTCAAAAAGCAAGGTGGTCTGATTCTTTGCATCTGCCAAGAGTCAGTGCACAGTGGTTTCTGCACCAGTTCCGCAATGCAGGGGTCTGCCTTTACCCTAAACACCAAACTTTGGCTTTTAGACTGAAGATCTCCATCAAAAAGACTGTTTTCCCCATTGCTCCACTCTCTGTGTAGTCATTTATTCCTGCATGTAAAGTGCTCCTTAATCAAAACCATACCCTCCGCATCCATTTCCTATTGTATAATAATAATAATAATGACTTGTTGTATATTTCTGCTCTTAAAAGTAAATTGGCTGTGCATGTTTCAGGGAGTTTATGCAGGGCCTAGTTTAGGGGGGGTCCAAACTGTGAATGAGGCTCCTGGGTTCTCTCTGGAAGCATAACATGGAGATGACAGCCTTCTGTGTGACTGGAATTGTGTCTGCTACACACATGGCCATCCTGATATTTTCCTTGCTCCATCAAGGGCTATAGTCTCCAACTAGCAAAAAAAAATGTAGCAGTATTTTTGAAAAATTAAGATCTAATTATTTTTTGAAAAGAAGTTTGGGGATTTTTTTGAAAAATAGGGTTTTTTTGAAGCTTGGGGTTTTTTTGAAAAGTAGTTTTTTCCATAATTTCTGTAAAAATTTAATACTTTCTTTTCATCGTTCTTACATTGTTTCTCCAGGAATCTTTGTTTTAAGGCATGTTGAATTAAATGAATTTCTCTTGTTTTCGTTCCTAAAGGACCAAGTCGTACACATACCAGAACACAGCAGAGCTTTGTGGGAAGTGGACATATCCAGCTTTGTATGCACTCTTGCTCATGTTAACTTCCTAGAAACATCAGCCAGTATTTTTTGTTTCAGAAGGGAGGAGTAAAAAAAAGATCCTGTATATGTGGATGATGAAAATAAATATTTTTCTTTAATGGATGCCAAATGTTAGGCTAACAACCTTGAGAGCTTGATCACACCTCCTAAAAATGCAGATGAAGGAAAAACTGTCTAAGAAGTCTTTTCATGTTTTACTCTGGATTTTCCCAGTTATCAGACTCCTGGGATTTGCATTTTTGGGAAGAATGATGTGGTATGGCCCCTTGGCTTCTCAGATGCTGAGAGCACATGAGGTGTCCTTTTGCCAGACTGAATACAAGACTCAGCAGCTCCTTCGCACTTCCCTGTCCCCTGCGCTGGTCAGAGCACATCAGAGCGATCACACGCCACGCTGAGGTCACAATGCCACCAGCCTCATAGGATGAGCCCCAGGCTCGTTACTAGCCTGTTCTGAGCACACACACTGTCAAGGTTTCATCCTCCCCAGCCACCTTATTGTTTCTCCAAATGCATGCTGCCAGCCAGCTGGGAGAGCATGTCTTATTTTCGTGTCCACGCCTCAGCATTTTGCCACTGCACTGGGATTATGACCCCATCCAACCTTGACCTGCCCATGGCAGACTCAGACAGGAGGAAAGAGCCCAAATATCATAATTCTCAAAAATGTAAGGTTGAATACTTTTTCTGCCATTAATTTTTGTCTGCTCTCCACCACTGCTGTGGGAGAAGTCCACAAAGTGAACACCAGAGTAGGTGGATTATGCAAGCCCATGGGCAGTTCCTGTTACCACTGACCCATCTCCAGGGGCTGCAGAGTCCCACAGAGTCAGAAAGGGAATTTTCCTGATGTGGGAATGTTTGAAATTGTTTAGGCACCTGCTCACATATTTCCACAAGTCTCAGTTAGAGGGAGGAAGCATCACAAAACTTAGGACGAAAACATACATATTGGAAAGTAAGAATTGGTGGGGTCTTTATTTTTTGATTTTGTAAAGTAAGTGGATGCAGGTAAGTAAAGAAAGGAATGTGGATTCTAATTTCTTGGTATTTGAGTATTCAAGAGAATAAAAGGTACAGCAAAAATCCAACCCGCAGTTTGGCAGAGTACAATACCATTATCCCATAGGAAGTAAAGATCCCATTTATTTCAGTGCTCTCTCTTCCTGATTTATAACTCCCATGTAAACTTTATGCAGACTTCACAGAGCAGGACTGTGACAGGTTCAAGGAGTAAGGTCTTTCCTGTACAGTTACATTAAAACAAACCTCGTATTTGCCAGAGGCAGCCTCCAGTTTGTTTTCATAAAAAGGAAGTCAGTGAACTTCTTCATGGAGATTTCACTTATGATCTTCCTCATTTTATTTATATTAAATTTATATTAAAATAGATCTTTTAGGCTGAAAGTTGATGGTTCCACTTTATACATGCAAACAGAATGGTGTGAGATGAAATACAGAAGCTAGTCCAGAATGACACAAGGAAGCAAACAGCTTCAGCTGCAATTGCTGAACCAGTCAGGATGTGAAAATCATTTCTCTACTTCAAGTTGAAACAAAAATGTACTTGAAAATATAATGTCTGGGTGGCATGAGCAAAAGCTCTGGGATCAGCTGTTAAAAAAAAGGAAATTGTTTAAGTATATGAAGTTTGTCTTAGGAGCTGTTGGAGGGCAGAGAGGAAGGAATAATTTGCTAATTGTGTTATACATTTTAGAGGTTCTCCTGATTTATTCTAGTCACATACATATGCACTCTTTTACTATGGATAGCTATTTAGCTTGCAGAGAACCACATTTCAATGCGCATGCATTGTAAAACCGCTATAGGAAGAGTGTTTAGTGAGCAGCTAATGACTTCCTTAAAAGGATAATACAGTTAACAGTTGAGAGGATGTACAGCTAAATATGGCCCTTGTAAAACTTAGCAGATTCCATTAAAAAACAGACGTGCAGGAAGTGTCTAGTTCCTATTAGAACTGATTGTACACAGTTGCATGGGAAGAAATAAATTTAGTGTACAGAATTTTACATCACATCCTTTGAAAGCATTGAAATTCTCTGGGGTACACAAATCTGTGCATCTGGTCCACATACACACACATACACACACAAACAATTAACTGGTGTGCAATTGCTTTAAAGGAAGATGTGCATCTATAACTCAGAGTCTGCACATCCTGAAGTGAATGGCAACATCCTACTGACTGCAGTAGGCCTGGGTTTGGTTACACCTGAACCTGTAGGTTTGGCTCTTCCCTTAAGGATGCTGCACTCACCCAGAGATACTCCAGGTCCATGTAAAGGAGGGGGAAATCCATCCCTGTAATTTCTGTGTTAGAAAAGCAATTCCATTTTCTTATTTGATATAATTTTCTATTTTGAAAATTAAAACAGAGCTATTGCTAAAATTTCCTTCATTGGATTAATCATTTATTATGAACAGCAATTATGCATTCAGTCTTACTGAAGTTAAATGATTTTATGGGACTCTGTGTTTATTTTCAAGGAAAAGATTTGGAGCCAGAATCATTGAGCACTGAAATGTCACTGTTCGAAGGAACCTGAAAAACCTTTCTCAACTGTATTTGGAATGATTTTTTAATTCATTTGCAAGGACATCAGAGAATCAATTTGCCTCTAGCCACAGTCCTGACGCCAGTGGGCAAAGCCAAGGAAATGACCCAGAGAGCATCAAGATAAATCCCTGATGAAATCCAAGGCAAAATTGCCTACTGGAAACCTAATGAACTGGACTCAGAGCATGATCATGGACCCAAACAAAAGCTTCTTGTTCCCCTAGAAAGACTCAATTTCCATTGGCACAGTGAAGCATCAAGCTTGTAGTGTGAGGATGCCCCAGCTGTGTTCAGGACCTTAGGAAGGAGTGAAGTTTCAGGTATTTGAGCAGCAAGGGCTCTCACTGGTTACTTGTGCTGCTCTGCAGACCATGGTGGGGACAAGACTCATAGGGCTTCCTTGCTTCATGCTGCCCTGTGGTCTGGCAGCTGAGGAGTGATCAAGGAAAGAAATGTTTAAAACAAATAGCTATAGAATTGTTTATGTTGGAAAATAAACAATTTTGAATAATAAACAATGACCTCTAAGATCATAAAGTCCAACCACTAACCTGCCAAGTGCACCATTACACTAAATGCCACATCTACATGTCTTTTAAATACCTTTAGGGATGGGAATCCATGACTTCCCTGAGCACCCTGTTCCAATGCCTGACAACCCTTTTAGTGAAGAAGTTTTTCCTAATATCCAATCTAAACCTCCCCTGGCACAATTTGAAGCCATTCCCTCTTGTAATATAGATTATTACTAGGAAGAGGACACTGACTCTCTCCTCACTACGCACTCCTTTCAGGCAGCTCTAGAGAATGAAAAGGTCACCCCTGAGCTTCCTTTTCTCCAGGCTAAACACCCCCAGCTCCCTCAGCTGCTCCTCACAGGACTTGTGCTCCAGACCCTTCACCAGTTCCATTGCCCTTCTCTGGACACGCTCCAGTCTTTCGTGTAGTGAGGGGCCCAAAACTGAACACTGAACTGAATTCAAGTTGTGGCCTCACCAGCGCCCAGTGCAGGAGGACAATCACTGCCCTTGTCCTGCTGGCCACACTGTTTCTGATCCAGGCCAGGACACGATTCACCTTCTCGAACACCTGGGCACACACTGTCTCATGTTCAGCTACTGTCAAGCAGCACCCCCAGGTCCTTTCCAATGGGTCACTTTCCACCCACTCTGCCCCCAGCCTGTAGCACTGCAGAGGGTTTGTTGTGAGCCAAGTGCAGGACTCATCACTTCATCTTGTGGAACCTCACACAACTGGCCTTGGCCCAGCCTTGGCCTTTCTACCCTCCAGCAGATCAACACTCCTACAGCCAAACACCCTTGAAACATCTTACCCTGCAGCACCCCAAAATAATTCCCTTCCTTTGGTGCCCAGTCCATCATAAACACAGAAGTTAAACACTCAGATTGACAGAAGAGAGCAGCAGCTATCGTACCATGGAAGGAGTCCTTGGGCAGGTTAATAACAACATATCCCTGGTAGCAAATATTTTTCATATTCCAAAGAGAACATTAAACCAGTGTGGCAGACACATCTGTGGTCCCAGTACCAATAAGCAGGAGGAAAGTTAATAGTATTACTATTGCAAAGAAGAAGTTTTAAAAAATGAAAAGTACTTTGCAGTGTGAGACCTGGGTTTTATGTTGTATTTTTATTACTACAGATGGTTTTTTGGGGAATATGATGGCTATCCTGCTGTGATGGAAGAATTACATTCAGTTTAGAAGCCTGAATTTCCAGGCTATAGGTTTTGAAGGAAATAAACAGCTTCATACAGGAAATGAGCAGAAGTCTCTCTGTGGCATACAGCATTTACACATCATTGATTTGTGACCTGATATTTGGACTACCTTGTGTTGACAATATGGCACTGACATAAACTTCACAAACAGCACCAACAACCAGCTTCCTAAGAGCCCAGGTAAAATGAGTGCAGTCCCCAGGATCTCTTGTCATCCCTTTTCCAACTCTGCTGAAGTGCTTGGGCTAACAGCCACTCTACCTGTGACTTCTGCATAGTTTGTCCAGAACTAGAGTGATACACTTACGTTTTTACACACATAAAAATATAAGCAGGTTATAGATGTGCTGCTTAGAAACCTCTTTTAGGAACAGAATCATCACAGATCTGCTTCTGTTGAGTCTGAGTCAAAACCACTTAACAAGGGCTAAGGTGAGCTGCTGCACAAGACAGCGATTGGCTCTGGTGGGCCTCTGCAGGGCTGTCACCAGCCTCTTCCTTGCCCTTCCAGTCTAACCAAAATGTTGCTAATATTATTATTATCACAACGGAGATCCTAGCACATATTAAAAAAACTTATAATTTGCTATATTTGCCCAAGATGCCAGTGAAGCCTCAAGGGTTTCTTGCCTCCTCCTTCCCAGAATCGGTATTTCTGGGGGGATTTAGGCTCCTAGTCTAAGGGCAGGCAGCAGCTGCCCAGTCTCATGACCTGTAAGCTCTACCTGGTGTCATTGGGGAGGGAGTTCATTAGCTCAGTTCTGTAACGTCACATCACATCATGTTCACAGGCATAAGATCACCAGCAGCCACGGTTGTCTCTGGAGCCTTCTCAGGCAGAGCGGCTGTCTCAGGAGCATTTCTTCCCCCTCCTGGAATCTGGAGAAGTTGAAATCTCACACACCTAAGGTGACGTCCTCATACAGCCTGGGCAAGTACCCCCAATCACTTTCTCCACTTTCTGCACAGAAGATATTAATCTTCTTTCCAGGAGATGGTTTGTTCACCCTGTTTCATCATTCTCTGTTTCTCCAAAGCAGCGGCCCTCTGGCTGGGGACGTGACAGACACCCTCCAGGCTTATGACATGTTCTTCACAATACCCTTGATGGCTGGAGAACCTGTAGTGTCCCTTTTGTTTCCTATGGCTCCCTGTGGCTTTGTGGCTTTTCCCAGCTTGTACCATTTGGTGCCATTTCTGTGTGCAACCCCAGTTCAGGATCTCTAGATTTTCTGCCTGATGCCTCTTTTCTGACAGAGCTGACCAGGACAGCCTGTCCTCTGTAAAGTTATTGAGTAATTTCCTTTGCCTGTCACCCATTAAACAGGAGACTTCCAGCTCCCTATTACAAATGTCTTCAAGACACAAGTCCTCTCAGTAAAGATGGTCAGAAAAAGCTGGGAGAGGAAGAGTTTATAGCAAGGAGTGAAGAAAGAAATTACAATTGTCAGATCTGAAGTGACTTTTCCTCACAGTCATTTTTGTACACTAACACAGTGACATGTTGAGACTCATGAAGTTACACCACCACACTCTGCATTAACACCACAAACAGCCATCAGCCACTGTCCTCTCTGTAGCAGTGGTGGATCTGTGAGGGCCAGTCCTTCAGGAGATGCCCATGTTACCTGCTGGCAGCAGGAGCTGAGGGAGGCAGCCATACGATCACATCATGTCTTAAGATCACACCCGTGGGCCGACTGCCTGAAAGATTCTTAAACAAGGTGTAGGATGGACCAAGTGATGTAATCCTATGGAAATCTCAAGTATATCTGCAGGGGAAGGGCGGTCTCCAGCAGTCTCAGCAGAAGGCATGGGTGCCCATCCTTCTCCCAGACTAATCCACCAAGATTGTTCCAAATTCCCGACACAATTCGCATGGACACTGAGGCCAACACCGCTTGAGCATGCCACCACGGTTACCAGGCTTCTTTTACCTATGGAGATGGTCTACACCGTGTCAGTTAGTGATTTGGTAAAGCTATAAGGCCACAAAACACCTTTTAGAGGGCTGTTTTCCTAAGAAAGGCTCCATTAACAAAAGGAAGAGGCAGGTCTCACCCAGGTTCAGGACACCTATGCTGGTCTGGAAAGTGCTAAGTGGTAGGCTAGCCTGGAGGTCACACAGAGGGCTTGTAATCTTGCTTGTTACTTCCATCCATCTGTAGCCAGCCACAGTGGACGAAGGTGTTGATTAAACCAGTTATTGCAAAGCCAACATAAAGCAAACAGCCCATCTGAGAGCTCATTACCCATAAAAGAGGATGAGGAGTGAAACTGCTGGCTGCTGGTGGTGATCTGCAGCCCAGGCTCCAGGGCTTGGCCAAGGAGAGCCCAGCACAAAACCAGAGCCTTGCTCAGTTCCCTGACAAGCTCTGGGAGGAGAAGGAGAGGAAGAATGTCTGAGGTCTCTCCCAGAGTGTCCAAGACCCAGACCAACATGCCACCATGAGTCTCCACTGGCAGTTTAGGTCAGAAGTAGGTTGCAAATGTAGTGCAGCAACAGACCTGGACTGATGACAGGTATGTTGACTGTGCATTTAAGTGTGGTCATCTCTTCTGTCTTCATCTTACTTTTACACTCACTCTCTCTTGCTCGCAATCCCCGAGTAAAGCCAACCTTTGTCAGAGTGGGGATATAAACACTTATTTTTATGCATATAAATTCAAGTGACCATAAAACTGAAGACAAACAGGACGTACCATGACAAGCAAAGAGATGGGACTCCCACTCAACTCCTCAGAGGCCACTGGCTCCTCAGAGGACTAACCAAGAGGCAGGTAGCACATCCTGCCAGCCACTCTCAGATGTGCCCCAGCACAGCAGCAGCATCAGCCCTCACCCGTGGGGTGGGGTGGGGTGGGGCTCCTCTCTTTGCAGCAGCCACCTGGCCTCAATGTCCTCAGCCCTGTGTGCCCAACTCCTTGCACCTGTGTGTGGACAGCAGGAACAGTGCTTCACCTTCAAACTTCAGAGCACAATCACGCACAGGGGATGGAGGGTCTTTCTCAGGGAACCACTAACAGATTCCTCCAACTGGAAAACAGCTGCAGCAAAGCAAACCAGAGGCAGATCAGCCTCTCAGGTGCTGCAGCAGCACCTCTGCAGCCTGTCACCCACACTCAGTTCCCAGGAAGCACATCAGGGGCAGCCCTGGCTAATTACTGGTGACATCCATGCTTAGCAGGGGTCAAGCCCTGGCCCCGTCTTTCTCAAAACAGGCTTAATAATTATTAACTTCAGGCTGGATGAGGAAAACACAAATGTTAACTAATAAACTTGATTTCCTAGTATGCACAAACCACAGGTTATTTTAAAACATTGTCTCTGCTTGACTTTCTATTTGCCTGGGAAACACTGATCTGATGCTTTACCCCCTTTCTGCAGTTTTATACCAAGGGAAGGACAGAAAATCTGGCGTGATGAATCAACAACACAAAGTGAAGTCACAGATGTGCCCAAGTCAGTGGGTATGCGGCCACACTGACAGAACCAGGACTTCCTTTCTTCCTTTTACCATATGAATTAATTTGCCCTCATGTCAGCTCACTTGTAACTAAACCAGCTTCTTTTCATCCTATTTTTTAATGATGCACTCCGCAGCACTTCATGCAGCCTGAGGGGCTCAAATGGCATGTAAATGGATATTGCCCTGCAAGCTGCACTCTGCCATACAATTGCTATCGTCTCTTAAGTCTTAAAAGCCTGGGCATGATGTGAATTACAGGCTTTTCTTCTCCATGTGGGGCTCACAGCTTATAGTCCTAAATTACATTTTGTCAGCCTGTTGTCAAAGCAAGATAGAAGACCATTAAAAATAAGCTGCAGTTATGTAAGTGTTCATGAGTGTCTAAATATTAATGTCAGGACTTTGCATAATGGCAATGCTCTAAATAATCCTTTTTAGCCTTTGTAGTTTAATCTTTGTTCATATTTTATCCATTAGTTACCTCTAAATAGCATGGTTCTTTTGATTAGTAAGAGGCTGTGAATAATATTTACTGAAATTTCAACATTCTTGTCTTTCATTGCCACAATCGGAAATTACTGTGTTCCTGGGGCCACTTGGTCTTTGGCATTTTAATTGCAAAAGAACTACATACACAACCTGCAGCAGTTTAAACAAAAAAACCCCCCAAACCCAAAACAAAACAAAATTAAAAATAAAAAAAAAGCTGCATACATCCCAGTGCCCGTCTCCTACTTCTACCATCTGCAGAGGTATTTGAAATCTCAGCCCACTTGCAATTATGAACACTTAATTCGCACCACTTTTCTACACAATGTTATATACCGGCTTCTGAAGCTTACCAATAAAATGCTGCCTCCATGACAAGGTGATGAGATAAAATGATAAAAGGCAGGAATTGAAAACTTTCATACTGTGCCTAACAAGCTGCCAGTGTCCCCAACTGATTTGTTGTGTCAATGAATTGCTGGCCTTGACTGGAGGCCCTGGTTGTGGGCACCATGGATGCTGTAGCATCCAGCTGTGGAAAAGGAGGGTTTCATTTGTTTTATGTGATCTTGATATAGCACAATCATACCCTACCAGGACTTTCTGTTAGGAAAAAAAAAATATGATCAATACCTGGATGCAAGGGGTGTAATGTGCCATGAGCATGGTTTTGGTCAGGGAAAAATAAATTCTATAAACCCTAGCCCTCCCTTTCTCAACAAATGCAATGAGAATCTCACTGCTTCAGTATTTTGTAAACAGCCAACCGTATCAGCTGGTTCTAAAATTTTGAAATTTGTTTCCAAAATGCTCAGTAATTCTTTTGTTAATTTATATTGCACTTACCTAAATAAAAATAACCAAGAAAGAGGGATTGAAAAACTGCAAGAGGTCTTCCAGCAGGACAAGTGTTACCCTTTAACTCACTGCATTACCATTGTTAAGGGCCATAGACTTTCTCATGTTCCTCAAAGGAATGCCACGCTGAGAAAAAAGTTAAGGAATTCCTCACCATTAGATTTGTGAACAAGGTTATTTTCTAGGTTTGACAGTCTGATGTCTGAAGATCCTATTGTGCTTTGCCATTGTGGCTGGGTTCTAAGAAAGATCTGACATGGGTACAGGCTGTTGAGAAAGCACTAAACACTGGTGCTGAATGATTCACGGTATCACACTGGAGCCTGTTGCAGAAATAACTACTGATAGCAGAGAGCATCCCAAACTCTAGCCTACAAACCAGATCTACAGTGTGAATCATTTGGGAGTGATTCTCTCTCCTTACTTCCAGATGCTAAATTACTTAAAATGTTGCTAAAAATATGACTATTGCCTAATATTACCCTTGTAAGTAGTCTTTTTGCAATATCATCTTGCAAGCTCTATGGGGAAATTCTCCCACCCATGTGATAAATATATTTGATAACTCTAAATCTAAATCTTCCAGGGGAGGCATTCACTTTCCCTATTTTAAGCACATCCTTCCTAGTTTGGTCAAATGGAAGTGAGCATTAGATCATCAATGAGGTGAAAAGGAACCCTAACCTTCACTTTTTGTTAGCTCTGCAACCTGCTGATGTGGGGAGGACTTGCAGGGAGGATGCACTGCCAAACTTTGCTTTTGCACAGCCTTGAAATCCTGCTGGGCACTGGAGCTTCTCAGCCCTCAGCATGAAGGGCTGTGGAGCAGCAAGGGGGGCATGGCACAGTGCATTGTTGCCTGGACCCAAAATGCCTGGGATGACTATCACTCTTTTTTGGAAATACCCATGTGGTTTTATCTTATATCAGAGCTTCTGTTAATGGTAATGACTCATAAATTTTCACTCATGTTACCCAGGTTCTCTAGAGCACTCCAGTTTTCTGAACAAAAACAGAAATAATTAGGCACCACTGCAGTGACTAAATATTATTTGATTCTGAACATCAACTTCAAGGAAATTGATAATAAAAATTCAGCTCTCTAACCTTTGTTGACAAGGTTATTTGACTGCTAACAGAGTACTAAATCAAGGCAGCATTTCAAGATTCTGCACAATAAAGGGTAACACTAAACATGCCCTCAAACTTTGCAGAGGGGTTGAAAATTTGTATACTTTTACAGTAAATGCCTAGAAACTGTTTGTGCATATGGTATTTGCACAAGGTTAATTTTTTTTTCTGGTTTTGCATTCACATATGTCCCTATACAAATGTGGATGTGTATGCAGACACATGAGGGCAGTTGGTAAAAGAAATCTACATTTTTAATATAATTTTTTAATACCCTGGGTACAGTGGAATTATCTTACTTATATTTTGACAGTATTTGGACCATTGCTCATGCCTACAAAAATTCCATGGAAGTTGATGATGAGCTGTAGAAGAAATGTGTCTTCACAACATTGTTTTCTGTCTGCTGTTCTCGCCTCTTCTCTTTAAAACACTTCAGCCATCTAATCCAGGATCAGAAAAGACACTGTGTCACTTAAATTGCCAATTGCACAAAACCATTCTAGTGAATGGCTGAAACAACAACAACAACAAAAAGTTTGTGCATAACCCATAACCTACAAATCATGTGTTCAAGCAATTAACTGTTTGCTTACAAATAACAAACGCCTCTGAAAAATGGGTAGGGGTTCACAAACTGACCTGCTAACCACCATCCAGGACAAAGGATTCACAAGCCCCCACAACACATACTTTACTATCACGGAAAATTGGAATGCAGTGACTGAGAAATACATCTAGGGGAGTCTGCAGACACGTCTCTGTGTTGCCTAATGTTTTGAACTGGGCAAGGTTTTTGCAGTCATTTCCTATGAAGCTCTGATTTCACCCTGATGTGCTGCTGCCTTGGGGAGCAAGGCTGTGGGAGAGGAGATGGCCAGACACCATGTGGTCCAACACAGCTGAAAGTGGAGGAGGGATGTTGCTCACTCCATGCTTTTGGATGTTTCCAGCACTGTGTAGGATGTTTTGCTGGGAAATGCTGGCAAAAGGTACCTGCAGACCTTTGCAGGAGGCACAGGGAGGGACGGCGAGAGAGGAGGGATGCAGGGAGAGGTAGTGGTGTGGGCATGGGAGCCAGAGCTATTGCCCAAGCAAGGGCTGAGGCACTGTACCCACACCCCAGGCCAGGGAAACTGCTCTCTTTCTTACCACCATGCCTTACACATGGCCTGCAAAAAGCATACATGAAGACACATGGAGTAGTTCCTATTTTCAGCAGCTGTTGTATGCATGCCAGAAATAGGATTTCAGTTCTTTGCTGGCTTCCATGCTAATGAAATACAATGAAAGCAATTGCTGAGCAAAGGCAGAACTAGAGCGAGGTGCAAAGGGCTGGGAGACTGTAAAAATGAATGGCATCCCTGCCCTGCCACCCAGCAAGAACCATTGCACAGTATCGCTGGGATTCTACCAAGTACAGTCACTGACCAGGCATCACATATTTTCCACCTCTCTACGCAAAAAAAAAATTTGCTATTTTCTCTTTGAAATCCTTGGAAACTCTGCTAGAATAAACTCTCTAATCCTGTTTGAACAAGTGTGATTTTATATTCTCAGTGTTTGCTTTGTGTTGCATTACAAACCCTCATAGCCACTCACTTGAAAAAATGCTTGTGGCTCAAATACATTGAATAGTCAGACCCAAACACTGTTTACTCGTCTGATTGAATTAAAAGCATTCTATTTAAAGTGTTTACAAAATCTTCCACATGTAATAGGGATTCACTGCAAAGCCAGAACAGCGCTTTTATGACTTTTAGAAATCGTTGCTGAGGAATCACGGTAATTTGATTATGTTAGCAAGACTGTTTAAAAATTCAGGAAATTGGGTCTCTGTTCAGTAAAATGAAAATAGGTTGTAGGAAAGAGATACTTGGGCATTAAATGCTACAAGACGTTCTGCTGTAAATTGCCAGATGTTCCCATTCGGTGAACTGAACGTAGTGAAACGTTTTGATTGAGGATTCCAACATGCAGTACAGAGTAATCAAACCTCCCTCAGGCAATGGGATGAAACTCCTCGTACCCTGCTGGAATTATTCAGTGCAATAAGTTCCCTCTTGGCTCAGTGCATGGAAGTGGCTCACACAACCAACTCAGGTCACACGTTTAGAGTTTGATGCTTTGCCTCTCATCGTCCTGTGCATGTGCTTGACAATAGGTTCTGGACATATGCTTCTCATTCAAAGTCCGTCTGTGTGCAAGAGCCATTTAAAATTAAAATTGCTGTGAAATAAGTCCTGAGGAATTTGAGTTTGTATTGGATTTTTCACACTTGGGATATGTAAAACTGTAGTGGAAATCCATCAGCTGGTAGCAACCACACAAAAATGTTGCATAGGTAATTCTCAGGCACAGCAACTCCAGTGGTTCTGGATGACTATTTCATTTTGTTTAATGGTCGAAAGGAATTTTGGTGACATTGCTGAGGTTACACATTCACTCTTCTGTTTTTTAAGGAATGCCACAGGATTGATCCTTGACCTGGAGGGTGACACAGAGAAGACCTCCACCTCTGACCTCCCTTCCTCCAAAGAACCCAGCTGGGTGATGGGCAGAGCAGCAGCCCGCCAGCCCTGGGCCGCTCTGCCAGTGCCACCCTCAAGAACAGGGTTTCCTGTGATCCTGAAGCGAATTTTCCCCCTTGCCTGTGTTTCAGTTTTAGTAGCAGGTATTCTGATAGCCCCAGCTGTTTGGCAAAGATCTCTCACTGGAGGAACAAGAGGAGGAATTTTATACAATAGGCACAGCTGGAGAATGTACCAGTGCACTGAACCCACTGTGATTTTGGCCCCATTTCCTGCTGAGATAATTACAGAGCTTCTGAAACTGCTCTGCACCAGTAAGGTGTCTGAAGGGGTAGCACCATGGGCAGAGGAGTGTCCAACAGGAGAGGTGCAGTGGTTCAGCTGCTCCCTTGGACTTCACCTCAGGGTCTGGTTCTGGTACCAGAGACCAAGTGAGGATTATCTGAGCTGGATCAACACTGAAATGCAGAAACCACTAAGAAAACATCATTCTTCCCTGAGATAGCTGTGGCCATGCCTGGTTCTCCTTCTTGCTGGTGTCAGTTTCCACAGGAGGGTGAACCTTTCCTTTCCCTCAAGTGTACAGATTTTGGATTAGATACGGATCTGTAGGAAAATGTAGTCTCCCTTAAGTCAGCATGCCAGCAGTCATGCCTACCTCATATTCACCATGGTGTGAGCCGGCATTTCTGGCTCCACATGATGCTCGACCACTCTTTATAATCTCAGTTTCTACCTGGCAATCCTTCACTTTCATAAAATTTACTGTCAAGCTGACACAGATGTGAACCTCCACCCAACAGGTCATAATTGATGAAAATCCCTCTGTTTATACCTCCCAAGGGTTTTTCTTGAAGCAGTTTTATCAGCAGCACATTTGGGGTCGATTTCAGATTTACATTAAAAAGGCACATCCCTCATCTCTTGCATTGTTGCTACTTGGTACAGCTTTCTAATAATCTTCAAAGAACAGGTCAAGATTAGAAAAATGTGGCTTTTGTAGTGTGTAGAATACCCTTTAACAGTTTCACCGTGGAGGCCTATCATGATAAGGTTACTTTTCTTTATTCCTTTTTGTTGCTGCTTTGACCATAAACTCCAGTACACTCCTGGGAGGTGTGTGCAGGCAGGGCAGGCAACTCAGCAGAGCAGGCTGCAGAGAAGAGCAGGAGGCCCAGTCTCTGTGGCTGTACTCATATTGTGCTGCACCACGCAACAGCTGGAAATTACAGAGGCATCAAAATGCAGCAAGAATTTGCAAACACAACAGTAGCTGCATGTTGCTGTCACAGAGAGCTAGGGGTGCAGGAAGCTGCTCTTGGATGTTGATGTGAGGAAAAGCATCGTTGTGAGGCATTTGTGGAGTTCAGCCATACTCTCTCCTGCCCTTGACACCAGCCATTCAGCAGGTTTGGGGGTCTCTTTAGAGAGAAAGGACCCATAGTATCATGTGTGGGGAAGGACTCCCCACAGGGGCATGGGGCCTGGTCTCATCAAGTCAGATCCTCAGCCATCTACAGGTGGAGGGACAGAGTCCACGTTGGTCTTCCTCCTTTCCTATCTAAACCCAACACTGATCCTGGCAGTAGCTCTTTCTGCGCAAATCTCTTCAGCTGCCAGTACCTGAGCGGGGTTGAAATCAAGCTAAATGTGCTCATTCAGCTTTATCTTCTCCAGGCAGGACTGACTGCAGAGGCTGGAGTCATGCACCATCGCTGCCCAGCACCATGACATTGTGGACTCAGCACTTCGCAAAGCCCTCTGAGGGTGCTGATTGCATGGTGCTCCCTGGGCACAGACTGATATGCACATAGCTTCTCATTGGAGTGATACCAGAACACCAAGAGACAGCAAATTGAATTTAGCCTCTTAATAGCATTTATTTAGATTTGCTTTAGTAACAGGCAAGAATAAGGGCCTAAGAGTCCAGGAGACTATAATCCTTTTAGACTCTCAAGCTCCTGAGCACAGTGAGGTGAATCTTCCAATGTTGTGGAAAAGACTTGAGAGACTCAGAACCACAGGAAACCTGGGGAATCCTGTTCCCTCTGAACGAGGCAGCAGATGATGGATGGCTCAGAGGTGTTTTCCTCTCCTGTTTTTTGGTACTGCTGGGCTGAAGGACAGGGGTCATAAAGACAGACTGAACTGGCACGAAATTTAACTTTCTAATATCTATATCAAGTCGTCTCCCTTTTCCAGAAATTTTGTGAGAAACAAGAGAGATTTTGCTAAATCCGCACCTTGACCATTAAAGCTTGAAGATGCAGTGCTCTAAGCTGCTGAAAAAGTATCAAATCCTTCAGCAAGGGATTTATTGAAACATTTAAATGAACTCTTCATAATGTGAAGCGGAGCTAGCATCCTCGATAATATGGTTTCTTACCAAGTTAAATAATAATGTAGGATTTTTGAAACAAAACAGCTCTTGGAGTCTACTGCTGTCACTGTGCTTTTTCATCTCAGGAAATTTCTGGGGACTATAACTGGTGAAGATTTATTTCATTGTGTACTTCTGAAGAAAAATCCATGTTAGAAAACAAGGGCTTGAGCTGTGGCAGATGGTGCTTTTCTGAAGACAAAATTAGTGTTTAATAAGGATTGTAATAGTGCAAACCAGATGTTCATCTCACATTTTATCTTTGAAAGGATTTGGGAGGATGCCATATAGATACATATGTGCATCACAGATCTTGAAAAAATACACAACTGGATCCCCAGGGGCTCATTAAGGGAGGAGTAACTTTCTGTGAGCCATCACACTCCACTGAAAAAGCAAGGTCTGTTTAAACTGTGACTAAAGATCTCCTAGGAACTCCCTTTCACCTCTCACATGGATAGAGCAGCAGTCCAGAAGAATAAGGGTAGCAGCAACCCGGTTTTCCAAGGAAAGTTGTGACTCTAGTTTCATCAAGTATTTTAGAAAATAATACTTAACTAAGGAAGGAAGGCTCATCAAGAAATGCTGCTCTTACTGGGCTTTGTCTAGCTCTCCACTGGGATGCAGATGTGAGTTCCTAGTAATTCATATTGTGACTTTCAACAAAACACAAAGCTATAGATATATTGCTCCTGCTACATGACAGCCTCTCAGCCTTCAGTGGGCTGTCCCTGTTTCTTCCTGTGCAGTGGAGAAGTATTCCCATTCCTTCTCCTTCCATCTGCAGCTGAGCTACCTGAAGGCTCAGCCTCACAGAGGCCTGAGGTCAGATCTCCCAGCCTGGTGTTGAGGTGTCATGACAAGACTGTTTTAAGACACATGTGGCTGTCACTCCCCTGCCTGTGCCATGGACACCTTCCCAGGGTGACACACGGCCTCAGCTGCCCGTGGACAGCACAACTGTGCCTGTACTTCCCACAGGTACAGTCCCTCCCGCCATGCAGCCCTGGGGCTGGCTGGTGTGAGAGTGGCTTCACTGGCACTGGTGTAGAAGATTATTATCTTGGCCTTGTCTCCCTTTTGCCCTTGCAGTACACAAGGCCTTGCTTCCAACCAAGATTCTCTGCCTTACTATCCTCACTTAGCAAAACCACACCTTGCTGTAGAAAATCAGCCATGGATGGATAAATGTCTACCTGCCTTGGAAAAATTCAGTTTAAAATGCAGGTGGCCACTACTCCAGCTGCAGTGCAGCCCTGCAGCCCCAGCAGCTCCTCCCAGTACTGGGAGCAGTGTCCTGGAACAGACAGAGGCATCCATGCACTTTCTATAAAGAGTTACTCCTTTGTTTGTGCTGCAGGCCTGGCTCCTTGCGGGGTGGGCAAAATTCAGGGGTTTTGTCCTCTGTCAGGGGCCTGGCAGCACCCATGGCTGCTGACCTGGGAGTGAGAGGAGCTGGGAGCGTTGTAAGCAGAGGCTGCTTCTCCAGAAGTGGCTGCTGACTTGCTTCAGTCCTTACTACTGCAGCAGCTAGAGTTGTTCTTTATTCCCAGATTTTAGCACAAGGATTTTAGGATCATAGCACTGAAACAATGACCACGAGGCTGAGCATTTTGGTTACCTCTGCTATGATTACAAGTCTTTTTCCTGCAAGCCAACAGGGAGACCAAGTGGGTACATGCTCCATCATGCTGAAGAAGCACCTCTGAGTTCCTGCTGCCCTCCTTTTTCACATCTCTGCAAGCCTGCCTCAGCACACAAACAGATTCAGAAAGCAAGGGTGCTCAAGTTATGTGAGGCACATTGGAGAAGCACACAGGAAAATATCTTACCTAAGAATTCGTGGTGGATGCAATTGCCAGCACGTTTTTCTGGACATGGCCTTTGTGCTTCTGCATATTGCTGGGGCATTCAATGCCGTGGTTATTTTTGCAGGCAGAGTTCAAAGTATACTACATGAAGAATTTTGCAATATGTATTGTAAAGACACAAAAAATACATTAATTAATAGTTTTTTAATTAAGAGGATGAGCTACATCTTGCACATCTAAATTGTTTTGTAATGGATTTACGTAAATTCCTTTGCTCTTAATAACTTGTAAGTCAATTAAATATGTCCACACAGAGGACCTGGTTGATAAAAAAGGCAAGAATGAGTCTCAGATTGCTTGTACTTTCATCCCAGTTCAAGGTCTCCTCACAGTGGGGCCAGACACTGTCCTGTAAACAACAGAGTTATCTTTTCCAGCTTATTGTTTTCTTATGACTCAGATACAAAACTTAACTACTGTCACTCAGTTCTAGAGGAAATGCTTTAGCTTAAAATGCTCCCACCAGAGTTCATGCTGAGTTGCCTCACCTTGCAATTAGTGCAGCTGAGGAGTGCACATAAATGATTATTGATGTCTTTAGGAGCTCAGCTGATGCAAGGTTAGTTAGTTATCTGCTGGAGCCCTTGAATTAAAATAAAGGATATTCTCACTGACAGCATCTTTTGTGTGTGCAAAAGCACAGGAGAACTCATTAAGGACTTTATCCTTTGAAATTCTTAGGAGTTGCACCAAAACCCTGCAGCTGCTAAATGTGTCCTTCCAGAGTTGGGATTTAATGAATTTAAAATGTTGCTCACTACAGAAAACAAGAAAGAAAGAAAAACCTTAAGTGCCACCATCTAACATTAGTGAAGAATTTGGAAGGCAAATAGATTTTTTTTTTCAATGTGAAGATATGTGCAAGTTTTTCCAGCTTTCCTGGGGTTCTACAGAAGCATTGAATCTTGTACTGTCAAGCAAATCCTACTTCTGTAAATAATTTCCTAAGAAAAATAGAGTGAAAGCACCTGTGATCTCAGAACTGAGGTTTACTTTAGAAGGACCACATCAGTGTTCAGAGCCCTCCAGCACAGGCTGGGAACATGGGCTCTTTTCTGACAAGTCACAGCTGGCATTACACCTGAAAATCAGCAATACCCTCTACCTCTTTAAGTCTCTAAGGCTTAAAAAGGATAATATGATTCTACTTCTTCATGCCTATTGCTGTTAACATGGCAAAGTCATACCGAATTTCAGCTAACTGTTTGGAACTGTAGAAACATCCCTCTGTGCTCGTTGGTCCCAGACGTGGCTGTTCATTATCCCTGTTCCTCATTCATGAAACGTCTAAGCAGTGAACCTTGTGGGACAGGAGCAATGCTCTTCCTTGTGCCTAAAGAGCTGTTGTAGCATTTCAGACAATGTCTAAGCAGATAACTTGAATAGTATGTGTATTTATGATTTTCTTGGCTGCAGAAGAGGTCTTCTTCACTTCTGTCCTGGATCATTTCCTGAAGGATTCCAACACTATGCAGTGTCCACTGCAAATTAATGTGCTGGCAGGGCCTGCCACTGCAAGCCAGTGTGCAGAGGAAGGCATTCACAGAGCAATCCCAAGGACACACACGTGGAAATATTCAAGGGACTTCTGTTGCTCATATAGGTTGCCATTAACAAACATGAGTCTTTATCTTAAAGTTTATGACTGCCTACTACCCCATGTAAAGAAAGAGAGGAAGGAAGAAAGCACCCACCACCTTTGTCAAGGTGATAATTCCCATTCCAATACATATTAGTCTTTTTTCTCCCTACTGCTTGCATCCTTCTCCCTCCCTCCTATCCTCCCATTTCCTTCCACCACTACAAAGCCCTTCAAAGATCAAAGTCATTATTGACCATGAGTTTCCACAATGTTTCTGCTTCAACATTGGCTGGGAGCCAGCTGGCATGTGTTAAAAACCATCATCAGAATCTGTTTAATTACTGTTCCCAATGCAGTGTTTTAACAAAACACTAGAACGGACACAGCTCCAGCAAGCTGATGCCCAGTGATGAGACACTGCAGCAGCACAGCCATGACTTGGACTTTTGCTCTTTCAATTCTTTTTTATTCCATACTGTTAATCCACTTTTTGGCCTGTTTTGAAAAGATGCCTTTGCAAGAAGAGTAAAAGGGTATCTCTAAGATTTTCCCCAATTTAGTATAAATTTGCTATTAAAATAGGTACCATGTAGATTTGGATTCAAAATATATCACTCACAAAAAAAGATGCTCCTTCTACTATGTCTCCTCAATCTGTGACCTGTTGTTGGATAAGGACACACTCCTGGCTAGCCTTGGAGCTGCACTTTAGTGTGATGTTTGGCTGCTTCAGGCAGTGCTTGCAATATTCATCCATTTGTTAAATTAAGCCCATTGTGGCTGTGTCTAAGCCTGTTCCTGACCTTTGACATATGTCTTGACTTCTGGTCCTGCCCAGAATCACTAGGTGGTTTCTCCAGCTCACACCTTCTCTAGGTTCTACCCTGATCCAGGACCACATGTTCTTGCTGTCTCAGGAAATCACAGGCAACAGAGGCTGGGTCAGCCACGCTTCACGTAAACAGCAGCTACCTTCATTGAAGGACCTCATGCTGTACATCTCTCTAGCCAATGGCACACATTTCCCTTCCCACCATGGTCTCAAACACCTGCAGTCAGCCAGCCTGGCCACATGCTGCCTCAGTGAGCAATGCAGTCTGGCACCAGGGTGCTCACAGCTACCACTACCATTGTAACAGGACAACCAAAACCTCTACCCTCTTCAAACCATGCTGCTGGACACCCTTCAGGTCAATCTGCACATTGTGTCTAAGACATTGCACCTCCAGGGACTCTTCCTGTGAGCCTCTGTGGTTAAACTCATTTGGTCAGACTTGATCTCCTTGAGCATCTGCACTATTGCCCAGAGTTATACCACAGGACTTACAGCTGCAATGCTCCAAACCAAGGGCAGCCAAACCATGGAAACTCAAAGATTAAATGGGGTAGGAGAAGTCTGAACTCTTGGTAGCGAGACAGCATCCATCCCAAAGTGCAAGGGAAAGGGGACAGTTTCACTGTGCCACTCAAGATGAAAATCACATCTGTGAGGCAGCAGCACCATTCTCTGAGAGACATAATCGGAGCAGTCTCTGGCTGATGCACAAGTTATCCCTGTTTTGAGGAGTGAAACTGTGTTCTCGTGACCACTTTGACCATAGCTATATACCTGTTATGCTCCTTCTCACCCAGAAATTTGAACTGCAGGTGCTCAGGACTGGATGGTGATGACAAGGCAAGTCCTGCAGCTGAGGACACTGCTGTCCTGGCAGACATGTCCTGCAGCCGAGGACATTGCTGTCCTGGCAGACGCATCCTTCCGTGAGCCAGGGAACCCCTCCTGCTGCTCTGCAGTGGACGGCCTCTTTGGCAGCTCGAGGGACTGTGAATAATCCTTTTGAGCTCCTGCCACCAGTCCCAAAGTGTGATCAGTACATAATGATGCCAATGGCATAGTGTGAACCTCCTCCTGCCTTGAGTGGCTGGGTTTGAACAACGGTGACAAGAAAGAGCTGGAAGGTAAGGTACATTCAAAGGGCTCTCTCTTTCACACAGGTCTCGTAACAGGAACGTAGTCACTCCATCAGATCCCAGGACAGTGTTGCACACAGGTCATGTATTAGGGACATAGTGTCATGGCATCTTCACCTTGCCCCATCTCATGTGACAAGTACATCTTCTTGTCCTGCTTCCCTTGTTCCATCACACGGATGTGGAACTCAGCCCTGAGAAGCCTGACTCCCAGTGTCTTGCCACAGGGCTTTTGCCCACACCTGGAGCAAACAGCCTGGGGGAAAAATGCGCCTTCACGACAACCATGATGCTGGGCAGAGAACCTCAGCATAAAGGGTCCCCCAGCACGACACAGCACATGTGGTGGCTGGGGCTCACAGCACTGTCCCCTGTGACATGGTCATTTTAATAATGCCTCTGCTGCTCCTTCTTGTATACTAATATGCTTCATCTCCTCCATGGTGTATTTAATTGAGGGTTAACTGCTCAGGGCATTTGTTCAAAGAGACATTGGCATCTTCAAATCCTTGGTCCCCCTATCTCAGCATTTATGGTTTGAAAACTATCTGGGGATTATCCTGAGGATGAGGGCAAAATCTTGCCCTTGGAGAGATCAAATGAGGATTTTACCATAGATTTTATCATATCCCTGGAGGTGGGATTTTCCCCAGAGATTTCTTGTGCCTTAACTGGGCATTCAGTTAGAAAGACCGCACATGGTGTTGTCTGACTGGTGTTTAACTTTTCTGCTTCCAAGATTTGCTTGACCTAAGATGAGAGCTATGAGTGGAGGGGAGGGAGACAGGCTGGGCAGGAAACAGAGTCCAGTGAACTTCTACAAACCTTAAACAACTGCAGTTGGCTGGGATTCAGTATGTGAGACGGACCAAGGTTCAGGGTGATTTATTTTATCTGGAATTGTTTCACATCTCTGGATGTAATGTGTGGGGTTGGCTCCCGCTCCAAAAGCAAGTGGTCTTCTGAAGACTTTCAAGATGATCTTTCATTTATCTGTAGCGCAGCATTTGCCTTCTCCACATTCACAAATTTGGAACTAATTCCCTGTATGACATAGCATTTGAGTTTGTCTCCTGAATTCTGCAAAGCATTTCAAATACTTTGATGGTATTTTCTCTTTAGTAATTAATGTATTATCAGTGAGTTTTGCAGAGAACAATGGCCTGATTCTCCTCCAATGCTGTTTTACATCTCTGTAGCTTCACTGACTGCAAATGAGTTACTCCTGCTTCACATAGGGGGAGATGAGAATTAAGACCTTAAGCCTACCACTATTTAATCACATGCTTTTAATTCATTTTCTCTCATTCAGAATCTATCCTTTGCTGGCAGGCCTGCATAATTGCCATTTTACTGTCATTAGAAAGCTGGTCATTATCAAGAACGCGTGTACTAATTACCCTTTGATTTAAGAAACCCGAAATGAGGGATGCCCCAGCCAGGGGAAGTCCCACACTGCATCACCTCACGGCAGTAGGTGGAGGTCCTTCTCACACGGGTACCAGACTTCCCCTGGAGTCTGTGCTACAAGCTCTGAGGGACGGTGGTTATTATTTCATTTCACCCCTAATAAGCAGCCTTTTCTACATACCTGAGGAGTTTGCAATTAGACTCAAAAAATAAAAGCTTGCTGCAGGAAAATGAAGCTTCTTCTTTAGCACGAAAAGTCCAGCTGCATTTTCTTTTGAAAACAGGCAGACCATAGACTCTCCTTGTACTGTAGACTAATTTGTTTTGATGCTCACAGGATGTATATCCTTAAAGTGGAATAAATATGCTGAAACATGCATAACCTGGACACATCTTTATTTCATTCTTTTGGCTCCAGATCCAGTTCCATCCTGAGAAGGTAAAAGCAACAACAACAGAGAGAGAAACAGAAATGCGAAAAACCCAGATAGCTGTGATAAGGCTTGACATAGACAGATGCTCACTTGCTGTTGGAATATATGTTTATTTAAAATATATTTATATCTGAACAATGAAGTAGGAGCAGGCAAGAGGTAGCAGATACTGTTTTAAAATATTTCCATTAATTACACACAAATCTGGACTAACTTTAGTGTTCAGTGAACTAAATGGGCAAGTACTTCAGGATTTCTTTATTCCCATAAATTAGGAGGTGACAAGTGGTGTCAGTTAATTCTGTTGATTTTTTCATGTGTGCAAGCATTACTCATATGGGTACAGATTTCCAGGGCCAGAAAATAGAAATTAGTTAAGTGAGACACATTGGACATTATATATTAAGAACAACATTAAGGAAACCTTTGCTATAAAAAAAAATTAAGCTACAAAACAAAGTGCTTGAAGTTGAGAAACATCAAAATTAAGGTTGTCCTTGCAACTAATGCTTTATGATACCATCTTTAATTATAGTCGTCTGTGTCATTGTCTCCATAGCTTTAAATTTCTGCAACAAAATAGTGCATGGATCTTACTGCTGCATGGATCTTCCTGACAACGTTATCTCTCCCTAAAAAGCCTATTATTTATACTGATCAGCCAATGCAGAGTGTTGGGGCTGACAGACATCTTCCCTTTGCTATTTGCTGGCAGCAAAGGAAGATGGTGCCTTACGTCTGGTGGTGTAATTCCAAGGCCTGGAGGAGAGCACAGTTGTTCAATCATGGACAGTTATCATCTTGTCTTGGTCAGGACTGCATCCTTCCCCTCCTCCTCCCAGTCACCCCAGTCACTGCATGGTCCTGCTTTCCTCCCTTGCTGCCCCCATGGGTATCACCTACCATGGGTCTGATGTCCTGGCATTTGCCCCTCTGTGCCAATGTCTCCCTCCATCCTCACTCCCGTCCTTCTCCCTCCCCATATCCCCCCTCTTCTTCTTCTTCATTCTCCAACTCTTACAACCACTGACCCTCTCTGTATTAGTCCATGAATAAATCAAATTCCCCTCTCTTCCCCCTTGCTGCACAGGCACACACAGCAGACCTTGTCTCACAAGAGCCAAGGGGAACTCTACAGCCAGCCCTTTTATTTGGAGACCAAGCACAGAAAGATTTCTGTGGCTCTGAGCTGGAACATGTCTGGCCTAGATGGGATTTTTAGATGTCAGAATTTAACAAGTCTCTACTGAGCATGTACAAACTGCAAAGACAGTAATGCTTAGACATGGTCCAAAGCTGCGAATAATTTCCCAAATGTGTTGAAAAGAAAATTTCTGGTGTTTGGTTGACTCCTTTTGCCAAACTTTTGTGCTTTTCTTCCATGCATGGAGGTAAAACATCTCAGGGAAATATTGGAGGGAATTTGGATTACCATAGACAAAATAACATACTGTCTCCTAACCTTGCTCTTGGAAACAGATACACCATTCTTGATAAAACTTGCAAAACAAAAATAAAATGAAACAAATGAAGTCAGCTGGAGGTTGATACCCAGTATAGGAAATTTCGGCTTGATGCATTAAACTTTGGCAAACGTATAAGCAACTGACAACAAGATATAATAATGAAAAAGTGTTGGGCAATCACTGCACCTCTAATTCATAACTCCCACACATTTTAAGATAATGGAAATTACTCATGTTCATCAGGAATTGAATAGATGCCTCTGTTATTACTTGTATTATTCAGTTAGCAACAGCAGCCAAATGTATGTCTGACTTTCATTGACTTGAGCAGTATACCTTGCAGTATTAAAATCTATTTCAATTCAACCCTTCTGCATTTTTCTCCTGATGTACTGCATACAAACATTAACCATGATATCATCTTTTGGGATAATAAACTAAATCAACAAAGCATTTCATTTGCAGAGATCATCACGTATGAGACACTTTCAGGTATGCAAATGTCTCAGGCAAATATTGAGCCATGGCTCTAAATGGAACTTTCAGAGATAAAGAAGTATCTTTTCTATTTTAAAGGTACATTTTGTCCTAATTAAAAAAAAAAAAAAAGGGCAATATCTTTGGCTAGAATTGTCAGAGTGGTAATTTTTACCCTGTTTAGGAGGCCAGCACAAAGTGACACTGAGTTTCTTACAGCAGTTAACGTCCAAAGACAAAACTTCTGTACCCAGGACAGAAGTGTGTTTTGGTCAAGTTTCCTAATTTTTTGGTAGTTCTAGCTGTCAGCATTGTGTCATTCACTTTACTTATGGTTCTTGATAGGTATCTCCCCTGGAAAAGAGATTCTTAAATCAGCAAGGCACTTGGGGCATGTATTTGACA
This sequence comes from Orthonyx spaldingii, assembly GCA_013397795.1. NCBI lineage: Eukaryota > Metazoa > Chordata > Aves > Passeriformes > Orthonychidae > Orthonyx > Orthonyx spaldingii. The sequence goes on from VZTJ01004396.1 coordinate 365,743, forward strand.
TCTAAAAGGTTCAGCGAGTTGTTGAATAGCAGGGGATGAGCCCCACTCCAGGAGTGCTGCCAAAACTGGACTTTAATGCCAAGTGTGAAGGCCACCTTTGAATAGGGATGAATGACTGGTTCAGATGCTCCCCTCTAGGTAGGAGTTGGGACTTTCTGAAAGCAACTCTCCTGGAGAGCTGGCTGACCCCATTCTCAATGAGCACAGATGACTCCAGATGCCCCTGCTGCCCTGCACATCTCCCTCTGCAGGCCCTCACTGGAGCGAAGTCCCCAGCCTGAGTGCACATCTCTTTGCATCGATACTCACTCCTTTTGTTGCACAGTGACAAACACAAACCAGCCCCATTTGCAGGCTACTTCTGGACTGTTTCACCCAACCCACCAGCTCATAGGAGGCTGCTGCTTGTGCTCTGCCTGTAATGCCAGCCTTTTATTTTTCTTATTATGTCTACCTACCACGATACTTGCCCATTAAAAGTGAACCAAAAAAAAGTTTTGTCAGCTGCATGTTTCTGTTGTCAGTTGTTGCAGGCCAAGCTCAGACTTTCTGCTGCATTCCTATAAAGCCCAGCATTATAAACCCCATACAGTCCAGCTGTGCAGCCCCAGTGGTGCCACAGCAGACACAACAAGCACTGGTTGCTCAGCAATGCCCTTAGCTCTTGCTGCGCTGTTGTTTCAGCTATCAGGGATGCCTGGTTTTGTGCAGACATGTTTTGTACTTCATATCTAACCAAAATAAAACCATAGATAGAATAAAAATTAAATAACCTGCATGCATCTATGATTCAGAAGCTGTATAGCAAAAGGGGCCTCTGGATCAAAGAGAAGCAAACATGTCCTAGGGTATTTTGGGGATGCTTAGAAGAGCTACCCTTTAGAACAAGAGCCTGTTGAAGAAGGATGCATGCTCATGTAATTACACTGGTAAGAACTGATGCAGAAAAGAATCATTCGCTGACGTGTTACCAAAAATTGCTGGCACCTCTCCTGTGGTTCATTGGCCCCATGAGCACCAGTCCCATCCTATCACATCCCTGAATTCAGATAATAATACAGAAATGAATACAACTGCACTTACAAATATTACAAACATTTTTATAGAAGAGACAAGCAGTTCTATTGTTCTTAAATTAGAAGTATAAAATTTGGGAGTTTTGGGATGTGGTAATAAATCTTTTAAAATTGTCCTACCAACACATTTTAGCAAGTTTTTTTTCAGATCATTGCCAGTGTGGGTTCAATCAGATTTGATGTCAGCTCCTTTTATCCTTTTCACAGGTTCTGTCCCTCTTTGAATAAGTTATTTGAGAAAATTTGCCACCTCTTATGATCTTTGAATGTGATGCCAAGGCTATCCCATCCTGGCCACAAATACAACCATCAATCATTTACATAACAAACAGCTCTGGCCAACACCACCTTGTCACCGACTGCAGTGTGAGGCTCAGGGTTGTGCTTTGGGCCAAAAGTTCTCAACCACAACTTGTCCTATTGAATTTTTTTCATTATTGAATTATTGAACCTCTTAATGGAGAAATTGCACGATTAGGAACTCTCCTCCCCATACAGATCTCTTTCCTTAGCCCTACTGGTTGTGCAAGTCACCTGCAGGATTGGCCATGCAAAAATGAATGCTTGAGAAGCACTCAAAAAATTGTGATGCACACTTATCCTTAATGGTGCCTTGGCAGACATAGGCTGGAAAACTTTTTCTCAAGATTTCCCAGCTTGCTTTTTGCATAGTTCCTATGTATTTCTAACCATGACTCTTCCCTAAAATTCCAGTTCTTCCTTCGTAGAGACCCAAAACTGAATTTTCAAGTTTAGTGGACATTTGGGTCTTTTCTGTAGTTAATAACCACACAGTCCATGCTACACATGAGGTCCTCTTGCATCCTTCCAGCATATATCACATTTTGAAAAAAAAGGCCTTTGGTGAAGTTTGTCTCTTAATCCCACCAGAATCCCACTCCTGCCTGGTTTGACCCCATGTTGGTGTGGTGACTGGGTGGCCTGGGGAGGGCTGGGGGGACTCAGGGTGACACAAAGGCAACACAGTGAACACTGCCTGACAGTTTGCATAAGAAGTGCCCAGGCCTGCAGCTGCTTCTCCATGGGACCGCTTGTGGAAATGCTCTTAGTGCTGTACGGTGCTCCCAGCCAGAAGACTCAGGAGAGTTGGGAGGGAGTAAGTGAGACTCAAGACAATATTTTGTTATTTCTGTGAATTACAAAGGTTATTTGTTTTCTATTCTTTAATCCTCATGTTCATTTCTATCTTTTCAAATCATCTGTCTGGCTTCTGGCCTTTAGTTCTGCTCCTTCTAGCATTAATGTGTGTGTTTATCTTCATGATTGGAATCAGCTATCGTCCCCACAGAGGCTTAAGGATTTGTGTAAGCATTTGGAGGTTTTGCAGGTCTTAGGCCCAGATCCTTCAAGGGCATTGCCCACTGGTGGTCTATGAGGAGCCCATTTGTTGCCATCATCTTTGCCTGAGGAAGGCATGATATTTTGATCTTCGATAGATTCTGCCAAGTATGTAAAACCCTGGTAATCATGGATGGTAACACGGAAGTAAAGCTGAGCTTGGTTTATATGTTAAAGCCATGCCTGTTAAAGAATGCTAAAAAATGTTAAAGAATGCTAAAAAAAATACCCTACTGTAGTAAATCACGTGCCCCTTGGTGTCTGATGACCCTTAGGATGCTTCTCATATGCAGCGTCTCTGTCTTTGCATTTGCTCTTTCATGTTACTTGTTTGTAATGTGGCATTCTGTTTTCCTACTGTTAAGGAATGCTTTTTCTGGTTTCCGCCTTGACTGGGGGCAAGTTGCAACCTCTTCATCTCTCCCCTCCCTGCAGACTGGGCTGCCTGTAAGACCCCATGCCTATGTGAGGTCCTACAGATTTTGCCCAAACGGAGTTTTACTCCCTTTGCTTCACTGTACTTCACTCACCCACATCAAACAGCGCTGAAATTGTTGCTTAGTTGAACTGAAATCCAGCTGCCTACAAAGGAAGAGGATACACAGAATTACGTCTTAAGTACTTTCAACATACTTTGAAGGAGAAAGATCGTATTAAACAATCTGTTTAATATAAGGAATACATAAAACAATCTGTGTGTGTGACACCAGCAAGGAGGAGACCACTGAAAATCTGGTTGGATTTCAGTGGGGAATGCAGCCTAAAAATCAATGACACAGCATGTCCGGAAGGTGGATCTAGAAATAGCAAGTGTGGTAACTGTTGAGAGGTATCACGTTCCTGGGAGTGGGTTGCACACAGTGAGAGCACTCCAGGCATGGCCAGCCACCCCTCTGAGGACAAGAGGGACAAGAGCCACCCCTCTGGGAAATGTCCCAGCCCAGAGCCAGCCACCACGCCCACACTGCACAGGCATCGCCAGGGATGTGTTTGCCTGGAAGAGGCCGGGAAAGTGATGAGTGGGGTGAGAGACTACTTGTGCCACATTATTTTATTTTCTTACATGGCATGCGTGTTTTGATAGGAAGGCAACCAGATCAGGAACTGGAGGCGGTTGGGATCTCAACACAGCCCGTTGGCCAAAGTCCTTCACAGACCACAGGGTAAGCAAAGTGAAGGGCATGGAAAAACATCTGCCTGGGAAAAACATCTGCCTAGGGCATCTCCCTGGGCTCTTCTTGCCCTCTCCGGGGCTGAGGTCCTCTGAGAGGGATAGATTTTGCTCAAACAAAAGAGATCATTATGGTATTTGTGACTGTTTTATTCAGGCTATAAAATGCTGTTTGCTACCTTCCGACTTAAATCACCAGTGGTAATTTGCAAGTGAGACTGACATATTTTGCTTTCCTGGTTATTGCTCCTTTCCCATGTCCAATGACTGATGTAATGTATGTACACGTTCAGCGGTGGAAACATGCTGGCATAGGCAAGTGGATCGGGCTGAGGCTCCTAAGCCCTGCAAAACCACTATTTTCCCCAATTGAGAAATACCATGGGCTAGTCGCAGCAAGTCTTCTTGTTTTGGCTTCTGGATCACACATTCTTGGTGCTGTCAATTCCTGCAATATTTATTTTGAAGACGTAGCTTCTGGATCCATATAACTAGCTACAAATCACACTCCTCTCTTACTTTGCTGCCCCTCACCCCTAAAAGTTTCTAGACTTCTTGTTGAGGGCGAGAAGTCTAAAAAAAAGAATTCTGAGGCATAAAGTCAAGCGGGCATTCACAATGAGCTGGCATTTTTGGGATAGCCCCGCTTCCCGTGATTTTTGACCCCTCCATTTTGCTTTTTTCCCGACACTCGAAGCTGCCACCGAAGCTAACCGGCAAGGGAGGCGCGGAGCGGCGGTGCGAACGCCGGCGGCACAGCACTAAAAACACGCGGCCGCCGCCAGATTTCTCTTGCGAAGGGGGAGCCTGTCCACGTCCCCGCTTTTATACGGGGCCAGCCCTCTTCTTGGTCGGTCCGCGGCGCTGCTCATGTTTTCC
>VZTJ01004396.1:370753-438914 GCA_013397795.1 Orthonyx spaldingii
CGCAGCCCGAGCCCTGCTCCGGGGCATCGCCGCCCGCGGGGCGCTGGGCTGGCTCAGGGGGCATCTGTTGATAGCTGAGCGCTCTGCAGACGCCAGGCACCATTCCGTCCCACCCGCCAAGAAAAGACAGAAAGAGACAATCCCCCGCGCCCCCACCCCCAAAAAGAAAAAAAAACCCCAAACCCCAAACAACCGCACGAAGCCGAGCGGACCACCCTGCCGGAGCGGAGTACCCTGCCGCGCTCCAGCGAACCTCGGCCGAAGTTTGCCGCGACGACCCAGCCGCCAGCCGGCCCCGGAGCCCCGCCGGTGCCTCTTTCCCTCCTTGCCTCCCCGGAGGAGGGGCGGCTGCCCGGCGCCCGAGGGGCCGCGGCGCGGGGCTGGGTGCGGCAGCGGGGTCTGTGCCCATCCCGAACCAGCGCCGGGAGCCGCCCCGTGTCCGAGCGGCCGCCCGCCCGCAGACATCGCCGCCTTCCCCGGCTCCGCGGGCAGTGCGGCGGGAGCGTCCCTTGCAAAACCCACCCTTCGCGGCCCGTTGCTAAAAAGAGAAAAAAAAGGCAGCAGCTGCCCTTGGCTGCGCGGCTCGGGACCTCGCGAACCCCTCAGACGCGCCGCGCGGCTACGCGTCTCCGTGCGCGGGTGCGCAGCGCTGCGCGCGTCCCGGCTCCGCCGAGCCCGCTGCGCACCCGGCCGGCCCTTCCCGCGGGGTGCTCGGGATAATGCCGCTGTTTACACGTTTTCCACGCCACCAGTGTATTCGCTAACCGGGCCCTCCGCTTAATGCAATTAGCTCTGTTGCCGGGATTTGTACCTCTGGGAAAGGCTCTCTTCCACCCTTTCGCGGCAGGAGCCGGCGAGGGCCGGCCAGAGGGTTTTGGTCTTTTCCATCTGTGGACCTGAGATTGTCTTGGGGGAAGGAGTATGCAAATGACAGTGATGCAGTGTTTGGGAAAATACTAGGAAATGATAAGTTGAGGTTTCAATATGAAATTAAAAAAAAGACATGACAATTTAATCCAATTAAAATGAGCTGCTTCACTGAACTAAATATTGTCACTAGCCTGGGTTAACTTTTGAAGTTTTCTAGCTATTGTATAAATTAGCCAAGTCACAGCCTTCCTGAAATCTGGCTCATCATTAGGGATTTCTAAGGATACAATTGCAAAACACTTTTCTATAAGACTGATTTAAAAAGGGTTGGGTAGAACACTGACTCTTGTTTCCGCTAAGTATAACTGTGTTGCAGAAACACCTTTGGCTAATGAGCTACAATATACTTTAATTTTATAGAAATGCTGTTAGTACAAAGTTCTCTGATGGTGGAGTAGCTATTAAACTGCCACAGTAATTAGTAAAGTATTCAGTTTGATGGGTTTTTGCCTTAGGATGAACACACTGTGGCACTGTGAGGTGGGTTGTTGGGGCATAGCCGGGGCACTGGGGAGAGTGAGGTGGGGGGGAGCCTGCCTGGCTCTGCTGCAGCGGCCTTACTGCTGCCAGAAAGTTGTGAAGGGACTGGAAAAGTAAAAGGAGGTTGGTCTTTGTCTTTTTCTTTCACCTCCCTTCTTTTTCCTTTAACTGTGCCTGGCAACAGCTTCATGGTCCCTTAAGATAGGATTTTGTAGACCAGTCTCTGGGAAAAGACAGATGCCAAATCTGTCTTCTCTGCAGAAGTCTGTCCTTGTCATAAGAGGAATTCTATATGGATGCTTAAAAAATCCCTCCCAGCTCCCCAGAGCACTGTCAAGTGGATTTAGCTCTAAATTTCTTCTAGTTTTTAGATTTTATTTATTACCATTATCTAGCAAAACCATAAGGTAAAAATCTTGTTTCTGATGAAGTAAATGATTCCATGAGTGTTTTGAGCAGAGGAGGGGGAAGCTGCAGCAGGTTTTGTTTCCTAAAGCAATGAGTTCCCTGTGTGTTTGGTCCACGTAACCAGCAAACATTTTTATTGGGGTGGGCCAGGTAGATGTTAGCACTGTGTTAAGAATGTTCTGGAAGTGAGACCTGCCGCTGAAGCCCAGGAGTGGTTTGTTGGTGCTGGGTGTGTGCTCTGTGTGCCCTGACGCGGGCTGTGCACCGCAGCTGTGCTCTGCTGTGCCGTGCCAGCTCCCCCGGGGGAGCAGCTGCTTCGGGACCGGGCTGTGATGATGGAGAGGGTGAGAGGGAGCCCGACTTGTTAGTGCCAGCCTGCACATGGTGGCAAGCGTTCCCCGCACCAAAGCTGCTGGATTTCATCCGGGGCTTGCGGAGAGGTTTGCTGCCATCAGTGGAGTGAGACATCAGATTACAGTGGGGTCTGGTAACATGTGTGGGTCTGGAAGGACACGGGGGATTCACCCAGGCTTGGCTGAACGGCAAAAAAATGTGCTTTCTAGCTACCTTGAAAGTTTCTTGGTTTGCTTATAAGAGAGGGAAAGACAGTGACATGAAACTGCTGGACAGAAAAGGAAAACTGTGAGTGAGAGGCCTGATGCGCCTTTTAAAAGGTTGAGCCCAGTCCTGATGATGTTGGGAGTCAGCTTTTGCTGATTTTAATAGCACCAGAGAGCAGAGCCAAGTATCCAGCTGTAGTTGTCAGCTCCCATTCGGAAGAGGCTGATAAGCCTTTCTGTTTCGTTCTAGTTTGCAGCAGTGGGACAAACGGTTTTCCAGAGCTTGTGTGACAGTCTGATCCTCTCTGCATGCCCAAGTGCACATTGAGAAACTTTGCTGGCTAGCAGGTTGTGCTGCTTACTGTAATGGTGCTGCTCTTCTCACAGAAGATTAATTCCATCTCTCCTCGGGAAGCTTCTGGAGTCTGGAGACTGCTTCACATCAGCAATGCTTGCGTGTGGGTCTGGGTTTGGGACTTGCAGTGAAACAGAGCGTTGGGGCGTCACCTGAGTGGTCTTTCTGTTCCTTGTGTAAGCATCTGACCACTGAGTTGTTGGTATAAATGTAGTCATTGGAAGATGATCCAAGGGTAATATTGGGTATATTTTTCAGAAGTATTTAGTGTTTGAGAAGCATGATGCTGCAGTTTTCCTACATTTGTTTCTGATGGTTACTTTGGTTTTGGAATTTGGAAAATTGATAGTGTGTTGGAGAGGAGGGATGTTTTTTGCAAAAGGCAGTTAGACTTCAGAGATAGTAATTAGAGGAGAAGAAGGGCTGAAGAGATAGCTGCTGTTTAGATTTATATGCTGTGTGTGTCTCTCCTATGTGTGTTAAATTTGCTTTGTCAAATAAGTTCCAAAGAAGGGAGGAAGCCTTTTCAGTCTTGATTTATTTCTACCCACCTCCAATTCACATGTACGTTTTCTTCTCACTCTAGAATTAATAAATGTTCATCCATTGCTTTTTGTGGTTTGGCAGCACCTGGATCTGCCGTGGCTTCTTCCCTTGCTCTGACTGAACTTCTAGGTTCTGCCATCCAACAGCTGCTTGGACTGCCGTGCACTGGAAATTCTGGGGAGCTCTGACATTTGCCACCAGTCTCGAGTATTACAGCCTCCCCTTACATGGATGTTCTCGGGAGCACTTTCTGGAAATGGGTTTCCCTCTCAGGTTAGATTATTTTTTAAAAATTAAAGAACAGATGAATCTTGACCCAAGGTCAAACACTGAAGTTCCTCTTTTTAATATCTTAGCCCTGAGGTCTGCATTGGAACTGACTTTGTATTGAGGCCTGAAGTGCAGAGATGTTTTCTCTGCATTTTTTCCTAGATCCTTATCAAGAAAGTAGATGAGAGCATTGTCTTCAGGCACAAGTCAGGACAAATATCTTAGGGTTTGAAGTTGGGTGCTGGGATTGTGGTTCTTGGGCAGATAATGCCTCTGTGGTAGGTTTGAGACAGTTGCTGCAGGTAATGGAATAAAGATGGTGGACTTTGGAGAGTGCACAGTAAGTCTGGCCTTTGCTTGGAGATTTGGTGGATCTAAGTCTCTGTGGTCCTAAGTGTAATCTCAGGATGACATGATAAAGACCTGATTTCTTGACTAGTAGAGGTGCAAGTAATGAGAAGTCGCATGTCAAACACACAGCCATGATCTAATGTCTCCAGGGGGAATGGTGGAGAGGAACCTGCCATCCTTGGTGGGGAACGTGGCATTTTGGCAGGACATCCTGAGCTTGGAGAAGAGCCTGCAGAGGAGCCAGTCATTTGCAGAGCTCTCCACTTGCACTGCTCTTTATGGTGAGTTGTCTTTATAAAATGTCAAGCAGAGGCATATAGATGGCATTTACTAATTACATTTTCTCACCAAATTGACTTTTGCCGTTGAGCAGTTTAAGCATTTTGCTTATGGCAAAGAATTGCAGGCTTTAGTAAGGCTCAACAGCTGAACAAAGAGCTCTTGTCTAGTTATGGAGAAGTGCTCTTTTGTCATCTGTATAGATTTGACAGACTATGATTTTTAATATAAATGTTGTGTTTGAGATTGGCAAGCTTATGTGAGGGCTCATATAAGACCCTACTTGAATCTGAGTCATAAAGATGCCCTCTGTGCTGCTGCATTTGAGAGAGGATGCACAAGTCATGAGCAAGTGATTTGGTCGTCATTCAAGTCACTTTGCAGTTGGTGTTGTAACAAGCATGAGAGAATTACTGGAGGCTGTTCTGTGAACAGCTTGTTGTTTGGTTATCTTCAGTTCATGCTTACAAGATGGTAATAAATTGCTATCTATAATCTTTTCAGGACTAGTAATTTATTTGTAGGTTACATGACACTATTCAGTGATTTGGGAACATGATTTCTCCTGCTCACATTGAAGTATAATTTGCAATCTCTTGAGTACAGACTGCATTAGTGTTTGACCCTGTAATAATGACATTTCTCTGTATGTATGTTGTTTTCTTGATTAGCTCAGCCCTGGGGGATGCTTTCAAAAGCATACTAGATATTTAGGCAGAAATACAGAATATATGTAATCCTCAAAAGTACTGGAACACTGATTTCAGTAGGAGAAAATGCAGCATTTAACAACCATTTGCAACAAGTGCATTTGCGCTGAGCAAATTATTTTTGTTGATGTCTCAAGCAGGGGTTTCATTTCAAGTGAAATAATGACTAATAGGGTGGTGATGAATCTGCAGAAATTGGCCTTGCCTGTAGATAGGCTGTTAGAGTGTAATGTCATATAAGCTGCGCTTAACTAAAGCCTGAGCTGGACACTCCATCTGAAATCACTATTCTTAGTTTATATATAAACAACTTCTTCAGAAATCTCCCTTCTAAGCTAAATTGTTTTGTTCCCAAGGTGAATTGATTTGGGAAAGTTCAGATAAAAACCTGTTTGGCAGTGTCTGAGTTGTGAGCATGAAGATAAATACATTGTACTTTTATTACAAGTAAGGAGACAAAGGGGCTTGCAGAAGATCAAACAGCCTGTGGTATATACAGGAACAAAATCAAAATGTTCAGAAACATTGTGATTAACAACCAGAATATATTGTCTGTATTTAAATATTATGTTGTCAGACATGTTTTGTTCCTGTTTGAATAACCATAATAAAGCATAATTTTCTCTAGAGGTGCTTCCACACTAATGGAAGTCACTTGTCACCTTTCAGATCAGTGTGAAGTGACCTATCCCAGTTATTTGAAGTGTATTTTGGAAATGTGACTGTGTGGACTGAGAGGACTGACTCTCACAGAGCTGTAGGAAAGTGTGCTGCTAAAGTAATAAAACCTGGGAGATGAAGTACTTCCCAGGGAACAGTTGGGTCCATGACCAGTGTAGCCTCAAGACTAAGGATGTTTCAATAGAGAACAAAAAATGTATCATAGTTGCTGCCACATGAATGAATAATCAAACAAGGTCTTCCTTCTCCTGTCTTCGATGGGATCCTTTCTGGTATGTCTGCTTCTGTCCTTCCATTAATTATACAAGTAGAAGCAAACTTTCCTCTTTCTGTGGGCTGAGCTCTATTCATTCCAGCTGTGTTGATCCTTCAGTATCTGCAGGAATAGCTGGCTGGACACAGTACCTGGAGGGCACAGCCAAACCTCATGCACTTGATATCTTTTGGCTTTAAGAGCTGAGTCCTGTTTGCTTTTTGGACTGGGGTCTGCAAGGGAAGGCTAGAAAGGGGTTTGAATAAATGGTATATGTTGCAGGCTGCTGAGACGAGAGATGTCCAGGAGACAGATTCTTCCTTTCCCAGGTTGTTTATCTGTGCTCACTGTGGATGCAGAGATTCCAGAATCAGTGTGGCACTTAAACTGATTACCGGGTGAAAGCATCCACAAAGCTTTTCTGTTCAAATCCTTTTGCAGTGCAGGTCTGCGTTCAAATACAGTCACTGAGGTGTGACATTAATGGTGTTCTTCTTATTTAAAATGAAAACCTCCAAGGGAAGCAAAGTGGAAAGGTGAAGGTAGTTCAAAGTAATGGAAACGCGCCATCTTTGGGACAGCCAGAAATTGAGCTTCTGTTGAATATAAATTTGTGACATTGCATAAATAAGAATAGATATGTCTTAGTCCTATAAATAATAATAACAACAACGTGTAATTCCTACAACAAGGATGTGCATACGACAATGTTGCTGAGAAACAAGATGCTGACGATTTTTGTGGAAGGCAGACTGCAAAATCTTCAGGCCCTGTCCTGGCTGTGGGACTGAATCTTCTCCCATTTGGGAGCTCAGAGGCACTTAATACTTGCCACTGGTGGCAGCGCAAGCATGAAGGAAAGTGTTTGTCCAGCAAGGAGAAGGAGCATCCATGAACAGGGTGTGTGAAATTTGGTTGTGTTAGTTACGGGCTTGTGTAAATGTTATTGAGAGAAGGTGTAAAGTTCTCAGGAACTGCTGAGGCAGTGTCCGAAGTTAGAAGATGAATGCATTAAATAATTGGTAGCTTAAGCATCTGTAGCATCTGCAACTCACAGGTCTCCTTCTCCATGGTAGAACAAGAAAAATGGCTAGTCCCAGAGATAAGATAGGAAAAGTTATTGAGGTGCCATGTATTTATTCTAAATTCTTGTCTTTGGTGAAGCTGTTTATGATTTTCCAGGCACGTGCTCTTTGGTTATTTCTCATCCATGAAGGCTGATTTTTTTTTTTTTTTGAATGTGACATCTAAAATATTATGAAACGAAACTTCTTGGGGTACCTTTGAAATTATGTGTTCACAGAGACTGTCTTCCACAGAGTATGCAGCACTGACCTCTCTCCAGCTGTTGCAGTTCTAGCTTGGAAGATCTTGGAAACTTTTTGTGTGTATGTGTTTTGTATAGAACTTTATTCTACATTAAGCTTTATTTTACATATATTTTAATAGTTTTATACTGTTGTGTGTGTGTCTTTCAGGTGTTAGGAAAGGAAATGCCCCACAGAACATGCTTCCCAGTTAAATAAACAGAACAAAATTGCTCTCATAATTGTGTTAATTATTTTCTTGGCCTGAATTAGTGTGGAAGGAGCAGCCGTTCTGACCCTACGTACCAGGAAAAAAAGCCTTAAACAGAAGGTGTTCTTTTCAAATGTTTTTTTCTTGTTTCTTCACTTGTAATTTAATACAGCAGTTTCATAAATTTCCCCCTATACATATGATTTGGTCCTCAATAGCTCCTGTAGATGCTTTTGGTTTGATTCTCCAGCGCAGCCTTTTCTCTGCCCTCAAAGCCCTGGTAAGGGGACAGATATGGTCATCACTGCAAAACGTGAATGAGTTGGGAAAATTTGGGTCTAAGGAGAAAAACTGGGAGTAGTGGTTAGCATAGGTCTGTATCTGACCTGTCCAGGCTGTGAGGTCCCACCAGAGCTGTTGTGACCTGAATGGACCCCTGGCTCAGCAGAAATTATCTGTCTGTGTTGCAACTGAATTTGCCTGTTTATCGCTTTTGACCAAAATACTTCAGTGGGCATGCCTGTCTGTCTGCTGCATGGAAGCATGACAGATGCCTCCAGAAATTTCCAGAGAGTTTGGCAGTGACAAAGCCCTCTGGCAAACCATGAGGTGGTTTTCGCTCTTCTGGTAGGAGCTGCAGTCCTTCAAGCAGAGCAGCATAGAGCATCTGTTGGTGTGCAGAGGGGGAGGAATGGCATGAAGGCCTTGGGAGAAGGAGCAAGTCTGGTAGCTGGCTATATAATGTTTTGGTATCTCAGTATTGCGTCATGGTCTGACTGTGCAGGTTGTGAGGATGAGGAAGGTAGGTTCCATGGCCACCTGTTAGAAACAGATTTAACTCCTTAAAGTGTGCAGGTCCTGGAGGAGACAGGCCTTGAAGTTGAGTTGACTTACTGTCTGCAGTCATGCTGCCTATTGCAAATGTGTGTCTCTCTGGTGCTGTTTAGCCCAACCAGCCATGCCCTGGTGAAGAGCAGGGCTGTGTCTGCAAGGGGGATCTCTTTGCCTTTGGTGAGGCTCAGGCTCAGTAATAAATGCAGTGGAGAGGCAGTTGTGTGCCCATGGCACCATGCTGGGGCTCCCTGATGGAGGGAACTTCTGAACTCCTGGTAACACAGAGCATTTGATCCAAAATGGTTTGAGACAGTACTCCTAATAGTATCGCTGCAGTGAAAATTCCGCTTCTTGTCTGTTTTGAAACTGTAGGGCATTAGAAAAGGGAAATTATCTTTCTTTTCTTTTGTTTTTGTTCTTACAATAATTCACAACCTGAAAAGCTTATTTTACCCTTGGCTGGTTTGAGTTTTGTGCTTACACTAATGTTACCGTATCTCTCCCATTTAACCAGAAGCTGGTGACTTGGCATCTTGATGTAGGTCTCGTCTGGTGGACACCTTGAATTGGTCTTCTGCCTGGTGGCATCAACTTAATAGTGATGTAGAATTTTCTTATACTTTTTTTGGAGAACCATATATATTGTCTGTGGTTTAAAGAAGTTCTCTGGGTTTGTGAATATTTTGTAATGCTACTGACTGCATGTGCCAGCAGTATTTATTTTTTTGAGTTTTTTTCCTCTTTCTCTGTCTGCAGTGAAAGAATTAGGAACCTTTAGGTTATGACAAAAAAAACCCCAAACCTTACTTCAGGGGAAAAAATGTGGTGGTTCTATAACGTACAGGTAGGAGTCTCTGTGATGCTTCTTTGCCATTTATTGTTGTTTCATGTAACATCTGAAGCTTGCCTCCTCTGGTTTACATGGGTAAATGTATTTGACTTGAGGAACCTGAGGAAGACTGAGGAGAAAACTTCTGGCAGTCAGTCAGTCTTAAAAAAAGTAGGTGGGATCCCTTGTCATGAAGGTTGTTGCTATACAGAGCTGGCACAGTTCCCACATAGTAAAGCAGCTCACATGGCGTTTCTGTATTTGTGATCAGAGATGAAGGGGTCCTAAGGGAGGATTAGCAAGAGTATTTTTGGGGATTTCTCTGTGGCTTCCTAAAGATGCACAGAAAAAGCTAATCTCTCTCTCTCGCTCGCTCTCGTTATTCAATTCAGCTAATCTAATTGGAAAACCTCCTTAGAGCAGTCTCTGGCAGCTAGCTGTAGCAGCTGTACAGTTAGTAGTGTCACCTAACAGGAGAGCAAAACAAGGAGCAGTAGGAAACTGGAGTAGGATGTTTCGGTGTATCTTAACAACATTCACAAGGACCAAGCTTGCTAGAGTGAATTCAGCTGTGAATTTCAAGATCTTTAAAAAACCCAGGAAAAGTCTGCTTTTTTTAAAGACTTAAAATTCTGAATGACTCGATGAAGTAGTTTTGAGGTTTGGGCATAGTTGTAGGTTATTTATAGATGGATTTAATAATGAAAATTTACACAAACATGACTGGATATGGGACTGGTGGGCTCTACTACCCATTCCTCAGGGTGTGAACAGTAAAGCTGAACAGGGAAGAGGTGTATAATTAACTGCCTCATGTATCTGGGGACATTTCTTTGGCGTTTGCCCATCCAGCTTGGCTACTGGACTGTGTTTTATTTGGGGATAGCCCTGAAGGCCATCAGGGGCAGGAGTTGGCATGGAGGAGAGCACCAACCCCATCAGAAGGTGATGGAGCCATTGGCAGTGATGTTTCCTGGTTGCACAGTCCAGGGCTGTAGTAGGCACAGGAGGGCAGAGGCAGGTTTGTATTTGAATCACCAGCTTGGCACTTAACAACTTCACATCATTAATTACTGTGATGCTAATGCCATTTAGCCATATCTGTATATTCAGGGAGCATTGAGATAAGAGCATGTGTTGTGCAAGTCATGATTTAGCGATCTGTGTGGAGTTAACGTGGTTGTCATATTTGAAATGTGTGACCTGTGGTTATAAAGGATAGGTTTTGGAAGTGCTATTAACCAAGTGGCATATGTCAGGGACTGGAAAATCTAGGCTATTTATAATTATCCACAGGTGGAGAGGGAAGCAGCAATGCATAATACCAGCAATAATTATCAGCAGTATAGAAGTTCATCTCTTAAGCCGTTGGGTCTAATGCACTAAAAAGTATTTGATCTGAAGTCTGGCACAGCCTTCAAATGGAGCCGTTCAAAGGCGTCCTGACCTAATTTTGCTGCGGAAGTGTGTGAGCGTTTCTCATTCCCCTAATTTCTTGCAGAAGGTTTCAATGATAAAGTCTTCATCCTCTCATCCTCTACACATGCATATATTTTACTGCAGAGCTTTTGAATAAAAACAGCCCTTGCAGGCAAGGTGGTAAATATAGCACTCAGCTTAACAGAAAAGACGTTCAGTTTATCAGAAACATGTCCTCCTGTGTTTTGCAGTTGTCCATTAGCTTTCCTTAAGACTTCTTTTTATTTGCTTGATCTTTTGTGATTAATTACAAAGTCTGAAGTTCAGTGCTGGCTCTGTATCTGTGAGTAAAGGCTTTGAATTATGCTGAACTTCTATTTTAGTGAAAACCTCTAAAATGTAAAGCAGCTTATAAATAAAAGTTTGCTTTCTTTTCAAAGGAAAGAAATCATTAAATTATAAGGCATTGTCCATGTAAATTTATCAGTTAATGCATACAACATTAGTGCTTTGACTTTTCTCTGGATAAATCAAAGCAGATGTAATGACATGTCTTAATGGACTTTTGTCTTCAAAAGAGAATGGGGAGAAAACAAGTTTATTTTTCAATGGTGGCAAAATAGAGTGTACTGCAGGGATGGGTAGTGCTCTGTGTTATTGTCTGTGTTGGTGTAGACTGTTTTTATCAGAAGATAAAAACGAACAAAGCAACACAAACTGAAGGCTTTTAAATTCTGTCTGACCTGTCACTCGTACAATTTCTCATGCCATTATCACCACAGTGGTGGTATAAGACTACTAGTTTCCTACCAGAAATGTTGCTTTTTGTTCATTGTGGGGTGTTTTAACTTGTGCTAGTGATATTTCTGATCAATACTGTACAGTACATAGTAACTATAATGCACTTAATTGTAATTTATACCTTAAGTTACTTATTTGCTCTTTTTCTTTGCAATCTCTTGTGCTTCCAACCTCATTAGACTGATTTTTTTTCTTTCCCTCCTGCTGCTTTTGTGCTATCAGGCACAAAAGGTAACTGTTAGCATTGGCACTGCTCTTCAGTCTCATGTTGCAAGTACAGGATCCAAGAGCAGAAGAAAAGGTAAATGAAAAACTGGGCCAGTTCTGGGCCTTTGCCCACTCTCAGGAATCCTTCTGCTCACTCAGCTCACAGCAGTGGAAAAGAGGGAGTGGGGAGGAGTTGGTTGTGAGTGACCAAAGTATTGGCAGAGCTGTTGGCAGGAAGGGGATGCTGGACTGCTGACGTCTTGGCCAGACCTTAATTAAAGGAAAAACCTAGAGGTGACTGGTTTGGGCTGGAAAAGAGTTGCTGTATCAGGGATGCTAATTCCATCTTTGACTCATCAGCTGTGTCTATTTGACAGCACTGGAGCACACAAACCAAGCATTTAAGCAGACATGGATGATTTGAGCACTGCATCCCTCATCCCTTTCTCTTTTTGGAAAGTGAGTGTGTGGAGCCAAACCTTGCATCTTGGCATTTCTCTCTGTTCTTTGGATTTTCTTGGAAGACTTCTGTGTTCTCCTCTCTTGACTGTGGAAGGATGGGAATGATGGGTGCAAATTGCTCGTCCTCTGATCTATAGCCTCATTTCAAAACTTACTTTGTGCAAATCACCATGTCTGTTTAAGTGATCAGTAGCTGTGCTTGCTCAAATGGAGGGGGAGCTGTCTGAAGTTGGGACTAGCCGAAGTGTCAGATTACTGAGGGCACTATAATCAAGGTGACAGCTGCTTTCCTTATGCTGTACTGAAACAAAATATCCCAAACCGTTCAACAGAGCCTTACCAAATACATTAACCTCCGTGTTTTTGTTCTTTCCACAAGTTGGTGGATTACTTAGCACTGCTGGCTAATGAAATACTGGAGTGCTAATCTCTCTCCGTGGATACCAGAGGGGAAAATGTTGAGTGTTGCTACCCCAAGAGTGCAGACGTGTGTGTGAGCTAATGACCTATCAAGGCCTGCAGTGCAGGGAGGGAAGCAGTTTCTGCCCGAGGTGCTTGTGCTGCCACTGGTGATGCTGAGCCTGGCACAGGAGGGCCGGGATTATCTGTGGCTCAGCTGCTGCTGTGTGGATGCACGGCTCTCCATACCCTGTGCTGTGAGCAACCTGTTCACCCAACCCTGTCTCCCGCCCACCCCTTCCAGGTATTTGCACTTGCCCTTAAGTAACCATTTCTTTCTTTGGCTACTTAAGCTGACACACTTTGACATACTCAGGGGTGAAAAATGGGAGGTGCTTCTTGAAATAGCCTTGATGTGCTACACAGGGGAAGCCTTGTTTGAGGAACAGGCTATGAGAGTCCTCTCTGAGCTCTATTTTTACCTCCCTTTTAATAATACCAGTTCATTTTATTTTAAACAAAAACTCATGTGGGTGTCTTAGCCACAGAAAAATACCCCACACAAATACCTTGCTGAGGTTTGGGTGTAGTTTATTTCCAGTAATGAAGGGCAAGCCTGTGTAGGGAAGAAGTTCATGTGAAAGAATGGGATAAATAAGACTATTAGAATATGCTGGTCCTGGGCTTTATTGTGGGTCTTTGAGTAAAGTTTTGGGAATCATCATCTGGTACAGAGCCTTTTCTTAATATTCACCCCTTCAGAAAGAATTAGTATTTGGCCTACCAGAGGCTTACCCCAAGAGCAGTCAGAGGGCTGCAAGCTGTGGTTTCCTTTGAGGCAGAGGGACCTTTTCTCCAGCCTCTGAGGAAGGGTCTGCTGTGACAGACGGCAGAAGGGAGGTTGAACTGGGAAGCCTGAATCTGTAGAGATGGCAGGGATGAGAGACTTAAAAATTGCAGGGGGTAAAGCCAGGAATAATCTTCTATTTGCTGAGCTGCTCTGTACAGAAAGCATAGCTTTAGCTGTTACATCCAACTGCCACATCCCCTTTCTGGTTAGGAAAGGCAAGAAGAAGGAGTGAAAGGACTCAGAGAAAATCATCTGAGTCAAACTTGACTCACACAGGTCTGAAAAAGTGCACTAGGACTTTCACTGAGTATATTTTAATAGATGGCTGTGACAGCCTGAGGCAAGTGGAGCTGTAGCAGGAGGGAAGCCGGGCAGCCTCCAGCTGCGGGGTTTGCAGGAGACTCCTTCCGTGCTCCCTCTGTGCAGCCCTCCTGGTCCACTGCACTGCCAGGGTGACTGGAAACCCACCTTTCCCTGACCGAAGAGCCTCTCCAGCTTATGGAAAAGCACATCTGTGTTACTTCATTTGTGGTCAGTGACATGGAATGTTTCCAGAGTTGAGAGTATGCTCTGAGCAGTGCTGATACTCCAGTCAGGGCAAAGAAATGGGCTCAGAGTTAAGCTACTGGTAGAGTGTGAACTTTGTGTTTCTTGGGTTGCAGCTGCTTGGCTGTTACAAAGCATCTAGTTTATCCTTTTATCTTTTCTCAGTCACACCTAACTTGAACAAAGCCTGTGCTCTGAAGAGACTCTTGGAAGACACTCATTTTGAAGTGGAGAAACTGTTCAGTAGTGAGAAAGCACGAAGATCTGACAAACAAGTTTGGTACCGCATAATTTTTGCTCATAGAGGATCTGGAGTGCAAGGTGCCCAATAACAAATCTCCTGTCAGCAGAAGACTGGGTGATGCATCCAGGCTCTCCTGGGGAACTATTTAACCTTTGCAGGAGGATGGCAGGGGTGTGCCAAGTCCCTGCTTATGCAGCAGAGATCCCACATGCCCCTGTTGGCCAAATTCTTGAGGTTTTTTTGCTTTAAAATGTGAGGAGAATCTGAAACTGTAGTAAGGCTGACTTCTTGCATGAAGTGACATCTTCCAATGGAGGAGGAACAAACCAAGGAAATTAAAGAGAAAGTTATTTCAATAAGAATTTTTAGGGCAGTTTTGTTTTCTTTTTCCATAATTATTTTTAATCCTCTCCTGCTGGCAATGTAAGAGGCATCAGAAGAAGGCAGTGTGTTCATTAGGTGTGGTGCAGGACTTAGGATCACTGACCAAAATGAATAGGCTTCACTGGACGGTCATTGAGTACATGCTCTGGAAATAACTCCTCCATTTTCTCTTGGGGTTTGGGAAATGAAGGGAGACTTTCTTTCAGCCCTCCTACTTATTTAAAATAATATGCTGGCATGCCAAGCAGAGCAGGATTTATTTTTTTCTAATGCTGGGAAAGGAAGCCTGTGATTAAGAAACTTGGCAGTCTGTGACTCTTAGTTTTCTTGTATTTTTGATGCTTGTATTTGTATGCTAGGGTGTTGACAAAAGCATAAAAAAGTGTATTTTTGGGAAAGTTGTGAAATGGATGACATTTTCCAAAAGGACAGTGTGTCTCTTGGCAGTATCATGATCAAACAAGTAAATATGTATTTTGGTAAGGAGCCTGATTTTGAGAGTATCTATGGATCTGCCCTGTCATACCCTCCTCACTGTGATTGCAATTCCAGGCAGTCTTGGAAATACCACAAATAGCAAATCCAAGTATTTTTTCCTCTGCATTTCATTAATTTATTTCATTAATTTTTAATTCTATGATAATGGTTGGATTGATGTACAGTAAATAAATACACTGGATTTCTAGTAAAATGAGCACAAGTTAGGGATGGAATAGCCTGGAATTCCAGTGGTGATGTCTCAGCACTTTCTGTGAGAAAGAGGTATCAACTTCTGTTCACTTTTACCTCTCACCTGAAACGGCTGCTAACAGAGCTGGTTTGGGTGTTTGTATTTCCAGTGTGGAGAGATCTTCCCTGAACTAATGAAAAATGTCAAACTCTGCTGAAAAATTTGTAGAGGGGATGGTGTAATGCTGTGTTACTGCTGCTGATCTCTTGTGTGTACAAAGGGCATTGACAAAGTCAGAAGGAGAGACACAAGGAAAGAGAAGAAAAGAGCCACAGTGTGACTTTATATGCTGCAAGTCATTTTGTGACTACTCTTAACTGTTAATTAATGTCATTCCAGAAGATTATGCATGTTTTGGAAGTGACTGCAACAATGGATAGGAGAGAGGCAGCTTTCCCTGAAAAGGAGGGAAAACCTTGAAAAAAATCCACATGCTGTAACTTTTGGTTCCATCTACTTTTGTTTTTGTAGGTTTTTTTTTTTAATTATTATTTTTTGGTTTTGTTTTTTGTTGCACGGAAGATGTGACTACAGTCATTTCCTTACTCTGCTCTGTCCAAGAGCAAAGTGGCATTCATGCCCAGTAAATGTACCAGAAGGTGAAAGAGCTGACTTCTCACCAGTCCCTGAGCTGCTCACCTCCTCCAAACCCTTCCTTTATCAGGGAAGCGTGATGGTGTTGCAAGTAATGTTGTGAGACATGAGGGCGAAGGTAATGGTGGATTTATTTGTGGCACTTGAGAAAGATGACCCAGAGAAGTGGATGTGCTCTTGTGTAGCTCTGGTGAAAGCAGAGGACCACCTTCACTAGGAGGAATGGAACAGAGTGGCAAGTTGGAGCTGACTGTTTGGGTGGAAAAGGCACAAATACCCCTTGTGGTATTTGACATCTGAACTGATATGAAAATGCATCTGAACTGATATGGCTGTCATGGCAATACTTAAGCATAATGTAAGGAATTTCTAGCTCCTTCTGCAACAACAACAAATCACTTATTACTTTGGTATGCTCATGTAAGAAGTACAGTACCTGTATTTTATCAGTTTTATCTTTGAAAATCTATGTTATTCAGGGCTTTCAACATATAAATTAGCCAAGCTAAAGTCTATGCATCACAGTGCCTATGGTTAAAACATTCTTACTTACATGGTGAAAATTAGCTAATATTTTAAATGAGCTATTAAAACTTACTTAGCTCTTACCTAATAAATATTTATTAGCTGCTAAATATCAGTCATTCATACATGATGAATGAGATTCTCCAGGAGGCAGCTTCAGCTGGGAAAGCATCTCTCTCCCTGCCCTCCCTGCCTGGATCTACATGAGGCAATGTCTTTCCCACCTGCTGCTTTTTGCCTGCTGCTGGAATGTCCCTTTTCAGCCCTGGTCAGCGAGTCTGGATGGAGGTGTGGGTATCTGGAACTTGCCAGCACTCAGAAAGGGGCCAGTTCTTCAAGACAAATCCTTTTAGAGATACGAATTTTTTTGTTTCTCTGGGAGGATTGAAATGGATCATCTACTCAAGCGATGCTGTGGTTTCTCTTGGTGAATTTAGGTGAATATTATGCATGTCACACAGCTGAGTTTCTGAACATATTTTTCTTTTCAAAATCTGTTTTTAGATGTCGGTAGATTCATCTCTGAAACTTAAGCATCCAGTACTGACAGGTGTCTTTTTAGGATCAGAGAGTCTTTATGGAGTGGAAGGTAGGAAAGTAGCACTAAAGTGAAGCATTCGTCTATTTGGGATTGCTGTTCAGCTTTAGTGTCAGAGGATGTCTGGGTGTACTACAGATATAATTTTTCAGAACATCCAGAACGTGTGAATGCATATGGAGTTCAGGCTGGAGTGGGCAGGACTTTCTACAGGACAGGAAAACAGTAATTCATCTGCATGCATTATGGCTGTTTGATGGCAAAGACAAAACTCCATTTATGTATGAAGGGCAGAACAAAGGGGGAACCAAAAAGAACTGGCCAGAATTGTATTGGTTTGTTTCTTAAAAAACAGCAGACTAGGTGCAAACAAAGCAAAAGAAAAGATCAGCCCCAAAATTTGAACTGATTTTACCATGATCAGCAAAGGCCTAGCAATCTAGGCTCAAACAACTACTTGGGATGTGTTGCTGGGTCTTTTGAAAAGAAATGTTTGGTAAGTGGTATTTTCCTTATGCATTAAGTGGCAGTTTGCTGCAGACTTGCCTTGAGGCATCGAAACAAGTTAGGGACTCCACTTTTTCAAATGTACAATTTCTATTGCCCAGCAGTTCAGGGATTTCCACACATCAGCATGGTCTGCCCGGATTATGGAGACAGATTTAGTTACATACTTTTACCATATAAAAAACTCAACGCCTCTTACTTTATTAATTTCCTTTTCAGTCAGTGTGTTCTGTGTGAGGTTTTGTTTCTTTTTTTTTAAAGAGACCTCAGCATATGAAACTTTGAGGATTACAAGTAACTTTCAAGGGCCTAATTACAAGCCAGTTCTCTGCTGAGTTACACTTGGTTTGTAAACTGTAACTGTCTATGCAGCTGAACTTACCCTTTGAAGGAAGCCTTCTACACCACCAGAGTCAATCTTTAAACCACTCCACCTGCTTAAAATTGGGTACCCATTACCCCAGTTACATTAAATTAGAAACTCTTGTAACAATGTGAGAAGGTTCTTGTTTTATAGCATAAGCTGCTTTCCCACCCTCAGGCAGCAAATCTGAAGTATTTTAAGTCTTTTGCTCAGAAAAAAATAGAGTCCAATCCTCCAGCTGCACATGGCCATCTCAGCACCACGAAAATAGAAACCGGTGCTGTCCCGGATGCATAATTCAGCTGGTAGCTTGCAGGCATTCATGCAATGCAGCAAAGGGCAGTGGCTCCTGCTTGAGCGTGCGGTGGGTGAACAGCAGCACCGGGACTGCAGTGCCTGCGGTTGTGTGCCTGTTCCCAGCTCAGACTCCTCGTCTTGTGCCCAGTGAGAAAGGTGCCCTGAGGATGACATGGGCAGCCAGGCAGCCTCACCAGGGCGTTTAGGAACTCCCCTGCTTTTGGGGAAGTAAAGGCTGACCTTGTAGCCACTGAAGTGAGGGGAAACCTAACCTGATGTTGTCTTGGTTGAATGCAAAGGAAAAGGTAGAAATGAATAAACCTCAACTTTCTAGTATCCTCTGGATGAAAATATATTGATTCATGCTTTGTAAAACATGATTATGTTCTGAATCTGTATAGGAAAAAGCAGTTTTGTAACCTATGTACTGCCATATGATGCCTTTTTTTATTCCTTCCCTCCTTCTCATAAACCAGTATTTGTTTCTTCCCCTTCATCACATCAGTGTTAGTCTAGTTACTGCCGCCAAAACCAAAGAATTGGGATCAAGATGGTGCTCAGTGTTGCATATTGGAGAAGTGCAGCATAAAGTAGCTTATGTTAATAGCATCTTTTACCTTGTCTGCTTCTGAGCAAAATTTACTAGAGCATTTACTAATTTCCATTGGGATACTTAGTGTTGCTTTTACTGTTGGTTGTACCTGAGCAAATGTCATTGGCTTCAGTGAAGTTTGTGTTGTAAGAATTGGAGATCTTATTCTAGAGGGGAAAAAAAAAAATAAAGCTAGAGCTTTGGAGACACTGAAGGATGGAATAACCTCAGGTAGAAAGGGGAGTACAGAAAGGTGTTGTTGTTTTTCTTAGAGAGTGAAAGCATGACAAAGATAGCTGACCTGTTACTTGTTTTGATAATAAATACATGCACATCTATTTCTCTACTACTTTGATTTATAGAGGAATAAACATTGAGCAACAAAAATAAATATGGCGTGACAGAAAAAGATAGAAGTTTAGGTGGCATCTCAGCAAAGAAAGGAAATGCTTTGATGTATGTCCTGTAAAAGTACATGGTGACAAGCACACAGAACTTCATTACAATGCCTTTCAAAAGAGAGTTATTTTAAATAGACTTCACCAAAGTGATTCTTTGGGGAAAAAAAAAGTTCCTTACATGTTCACAGCTCTCTCCACTCTTCTTCCAAGCCATTTTCTGTAGCTATATCTCTGTGTGCATATAGGATGTAGATTTAGCAGAACTTCATTTATATGGGAAAGGAAGGTTCTTTGGTCATGCTCAGTATCCATCAATAACTTTGATGGATGCAAAGAACTATTGACTGTTTCATGTTTATGGCTTCATGAAATTAACCCCCAAATTAAGTGGATGCTTGAACTGGCAAAAGGGCATTCAGAGAATTGTGACCGTCTTAATTTCCCAAGTACATCCCTAGTGCCTATAGGGGGGAGGACAGCCCTCTTGCCTGAGCTTGCCACCAGCTTCCCCTGGGTCTTGTGCCCCAAGCCCCCTTGTCACCTCTGCAGAGGTGGAGGACTGGGGTGGCTTGGAGCTCACGGTTCTGCTGCCAGCTGTGTTCTTGCAGGCGGAGCAGGTGAGCTGGGCTTGTGGCTGGGAGCCCCACGCTGCCCCCACACTGAGCCTTTCCTCCTCCCACGCCAGGGGGTCTGGGTGGCCCTGCCCTGGGTGTGTGATGGCCATGTGGGATAAGCCCTACAGTGGGCCAGGGGCCATGGCTTGGCCATGTGGCATCAGTAACTGAAGCCAATATAAATTAGGATGCTTGAGGATTTCAGTCATCAAGGGAGAGAGGTTGAAATGGCAGCGATTCCTTGTGCGGGAGTCCACATCTATTAGTGCACAAGCTTTGCTCTGCTGGGTGATGGTCTTTATTTTGCAGGGATTTAGGAAAATCCCAGGCTCTACTTATGACTAGATGCTGCTGAAAAAAAAGTCTTTTGGTTGCATAACACTAAATACTGGTTGATCCATCACCTCCCTTGTGTCTCTTCAGCTTCTGATGATCGTTGACCTTTAAATAAAACTTTGTGCAACTATGATAGAGTTTGTGTTGTGACAGGTGGGCTCCTGCTGGGCCTCATGTTGGATATGTGCAGTAGGTACTGTCTGGAGAGGCTGGTGGTGATGTTCAGGTTACATGGATCCCGGGTGTCATTCTTTTGTTACTGTTGCATGTATCTCATTTTTAGGACCGCTCGATTGTTGATGATGCTAAATAAAAAGATCTTAGGGGTTTAAAGTGCAAGTACTTACTTGTATGGCATCCTAAAGTGTTTTGGAGTTATAAATAAGTAAATAAAACAAAAATTAAAGAGAACTTGTATTTTCAGGGCAGTTCTTTACAGCATGAATTAAAAATTAAAAAAAAAAAAAAAAGCAAATCAGATGCAATCCATGACTTAATGACTTAAGCACATGTTCTAAGTCAAGCACACTGAGTAAGCCCAGATGGGGTCCCTGGTGGGACTCCTTGTTGTGCATAAAGTGAGACATGAGCGGAGGCATCTGATAAAGATCCAAGTTCAGAGTCACAGGTGCAACTCTAATCCAGAAATGATAGCAGGGTACAGGGCCAAAACTGACCAAATGTGTTCCTTGGAGGGTTTGTTGGCTTTATTAAATTGCACCATGAAGTGTTTTCACAGTTTTGGATTGATCCAAGACGGGCCAGAGCATGCTCTTGTCTGCTGGTTAGTTTATTTATGAACTTACAAAATAATATAATCAATTTTAGTGCTCTGGAGGGAAGAGAGAATGGTACAAAATTCAGTATAAGTATGAAATGGTATGAACACTTAGACTAACACTGCACAGGTTGCTCCATTCAGTGTAGTGTCACACTAAAAAGATGGAAGTAAGGCAAAATCATGAAGTATTGTATGGAGAGGAGCAGGCTGAGCAGGAGGAGCTGACAAATGCAGAGAACAGGCAGCTGGCTGCTTGCAAGTTTGTCCTAGGAACTGTGGCTTCCTATAAAAAATAAATCAAATTTTATATACCGAAGGCAGCTTATGTGCTGTGTTTGGCAATAAAAGTTAGGAATGCAGCTGAGAGGGGGGATGCAGATTGCTGCAGACAAACATGGAATTATCTCTGTGGAAAAGATGAGTAACTTCAGAAGAAAGTGCTGTACATGTGGCTCACTTGTTTTGGTCAGCCCTTGAGAGAGGAAATCAAAATGACGGAAGTTTGTGAGTCTTAACATACCTTCATTGGAAGGAAGGATGTTTTTTCTGTGCTTCACATGAAGGAAACCAGTGGTTGTCATTGCCTGTGTAATTCTGTTAACTTGCCATTCCTAAGTGTGACTGAATTAAAACGTGTGTCATGTTCCCATTTTGTTAAAGTAATACTTTCCATTCCAAGCTCTCCTCGCTAGGTATTTGTGAAGCAGTCAAGCTTTTCTTACTTGATAACTGGCAATTGCCTGCACTTCTCTCCTCGCAGATCCTCACCCCTGCCCCCAACTCAAATTACTAAGCAATGCAGGGATAAAGCCATGGTGTCTCCTCTGTCTCTGGTACTGCAGCACAGGCCTGGTTGAAGCCCAAGCTTTTGGATGGCCACTGCCTTGCTCTTGCTGGAGGATACTCTTCTGGGCAAGATCAGTGGATGTTTGCAAGGGCTGGAGTCTCACTGTGGCATCTGGGAATCTGCAGCTGTAGACTTTGGTCTAGCAATGAGTTGGCCAACTCACACCAGGTGTAGGTACTGGTGCACATGAGCCTCAGCAACATTGCAGAGTGGGTCCCCTAAATTGTGTCTTACGTGACACAGGGACTGATACCTTAATTCTGCTCTTATTCTCACTGTCCCTGGAATTTGTTTATATTTCTGATTCTGCTGTTTTCTGCCAGAGAAGCTTTGGTGCCTTGTCCCGTGTAGATCAGGTACAGATGAGCTCTAGTTCAGTGAAGTCAAGGGGTTGCTTGAAACTGTGCTCACTCCCGTGTTCCTCTGAAGCCCATTGTTCTGCCCCTGGACTGGGAGCTGGCAGGGCTTGTGGGCTCATACTGTTCAGTGAGTGCAGTAAGGTCGTACCTCCAAAGCCCATAGTCAGTTCTGCTCTGTTTCAGAGGATTTGGCTTTGTCAAATCCTTCCCTCTCTGCTGTTAGGCCTGACAGATGAATGTGATTAAAAATAGATCTGGCTGCTAACTGTTTGAATTCCCAGGTGGCTGAATGTTCATGTAATAGGACTTTCACCATAATTTTTCCTCTTGGGGTGTATTAGCGATGAAAAGCTGCCTCTCTGCAGTCACTGTTTGATTCATCATAGTTTGTTTATGCAGTTGCTCAACCTTTATATCATTCATCTTTGCTACCAGGTTGCTTTTGCTACTGTAAAATTTGAGGTACTCTATTGAAGAGAAGCTATACTGGGAAATTACCCCTTTATTTCACCTGCCCTAAAATATCCTTTTCTTCCTTTCCTTGTCTCTCGATTTTTCTCACTGCTGTGCCCGCTGCTCCCATGGGTGGGTCTGTCCTTGGCAAGGGAGGGCTGCTCTGCTCCTAGGGCTGCCTCGGCAGCAGCACAGGGAGAGTGGCGTCTTGGAAGTAGAAGTAACTGGTCTAGGGTACGTGGCACAATGTTTTTTCTTTTTGGCAGATCTGCTTTATTTGACAAATTTGAGCAGCCATGCTTTGGGTGTGACTCTTGGGGAAGCAGGTTTCCAAATTGTGTTGGTGTGGTGACTTAGCTGGTGCCAGCTGTTGGTATGACCTCTGTTTGTCCTTCAAAGTTTGTGACACCTGCTCGAGTAATGCTGAGAAAAGCAAAGTAGGCAGAGGAAGTTTTTCCACTTTGCCTTTTCCTGAGTGAAGCATCAGCTTTGGACCTCTCTCCTCTCAAATATGCCATGGGAATACACCTCAGAAAAGGTGTTGTGTGAGTTTGAAAACAACAGTGTCATCTGCATCTCTTAACATGTCACCTCACCCTGCTTCACTGGCCTTTTGAAGAACTTGACAAGGAAAGTATAACTTATAGTTTATGACAGATTTATATGGAAACAACAGTATTTTACCATTGTCTCCTATTTTTCATTGTCCTCCTATAACTCAAACTACTCAATTTTAGAAAGTGTATGCCTTATAAAATAGTTTTCTGTTTCTATATCTCTTACATATATTTTTGGAAACTTTTTATAAAATATGCCTTTTTTAACGTTGTTACTTTCTCTAATTTTTTTCAATGTTGTGCAATGCTGAAAGAGCATTCCTCCTGTTTCGTGAAACATCTTGCCTTTGTTAGTGTATAATGTTTCTACAATTCTTTAAGCTTTATATGAGTTTCTTCGTAGTGAATGAAAAGAATTGCAGGTATTTCAGGAATCTGTGAATAGCTATTTCATAATAAAAGGCTAATAAGAGGAGAGCATTTTTTTTCCTGGTAATCTGAGTTTCAAGAGAGGTGAGTACTGAGAGCTCAGTGTTACAACTTCCTTGCTAGAACTTGATACTTCAACTGTGTGAAAGAAAGCTGTAGTCTTCAATGAGATTGCAAAGAGATAAAAATACAGATCCATGCCATGTCAGAGTATTTCTTGCCACAAGACTGAGTGAGCACTGAGGTCTCTTTATCTAAACCGTAAGTGACAGCACTGTTGCCTTTAGCATGGCCAAGAGCTAAGGTAGAAGGAGGGGGACTGGATAACAAGTCCCATTTGAGTGCCTGTAAAAAGTAAACAGTGAAATTACTTGCAAATTCTATAGTATGTTACAAGTTCTTCTCTGTTAAGAAACATTAAATAATTCTGATTTGGAAATATATCTTAGGATGACCGTTTGACTTCTTAGAAAAGGAATTCTGCTAGATTGCTTTGCTCTGTGTAGTGAATTGTGGTAGCTACTGTGAGAGCCCTTCAACCTTAATGCCTTCCTTTTAGGAAGTGGTATTGGTAATGGGAAGTTGTTCAGATTAGGTTATATCAGTGCCTGGTTTCTATCAAACAGCTTGGCAGGAATTGCTGCATTCTCTTCTAGTAAATTTGTTCCTCTAATGGCATCTCCTTCTAAACACAATCTCAGATGAAATCCTGTAGTACCACTGTTGTTTCATGACTGTACTTAAGAGCATTGCCTTTAAATTGTGGAGGCTTATTGTGCTTCAGTTGATTTATGTTTAATTTTTAAGCAGGGGTTCCCTTGAGCTAGGTACTCAGTTTTACTTAAGGCACATAATAAGTAGGTATTAGATGTGGATGATTGTTTTACCAGCTATGGATTTTCACAGTATAATTAAGGTTAATGTTTTCCTAAACTTATTTGGTTTTGTATCCTTTTCAATTAATGTCCAGTATAAAAGATAGGTTTGTATGCTACCTCTGCTCTAATTTTTTTTTTTTTCTAATGTGATTTAATTATTTCTGAGGGGAAAAAAAAATCCCTCTGGTTTGCCTTCAGTGTTTCAACAACCTATAACCTTAGAGGAGTATGCTGAAGCCTGAACTTTTCTTTTTTTTCTCCCATGAGTAGTTGTCAGGAACAAGTTCCCATAATTTCAGGCTGCCTCTCCAAGGGCAGTAATATTACCTGTGCTTTGGATTCAGCCCACACAAGGTGGGCTTAACCTGAAGCTGAAGGGTAAAAGCTGGAAAACTTGCGGGTTGGAATAAAGACAGTTTAATGGGGAAAGCCAAAGCTGTGCACACAAGCAAAGCTAAACAAGGAATTAATTCAGCACTTCCCATGGGCAGCCATCCCCAGGAGAGCAGAGCCCAGTTAGGTGTAATAGTGACTTAGGAAGACAAATGCCATCATTCCAAACATTTCCCTTTTCCTCCTTCTCCCCACTTTATTTACTGAGCATGATATTATATGTTACGGAATATCTCTTTGGTCAGTTTGGGTCACCTGTCCTGGCTGTGTCTCCTCCCAACCTCCCATATAACCCCAGCCTCCTGCCACTGTGGCAGTACAAAAAGCAGAACAAGCCTTGGCTCTGTGTTTAAGCCCTACTCAGCAGTAACAAAAACATCACTATATCGTCAGTCCAGTGCTCAGCACAAACTCAAAACAGTCCCATACTAACCACTGTGAAGAAAACGAGTTCTATCCCAGCCAAAACCAACGCAGTGGGTTTCATTACAGGTGCTGAAGAGGGGACATCTCTTAGTCAGTAGTTCCAACAAAATAAAGGTGCTTTTTTTCCTGCTGCGAGAAGCAGCCTTAGCATTTCACTGTTTAAGAAAGTTACCCCAAATAAGTAAGTCTAAATTTACATATAGTACTTATGCTGTATCAATTTTGAAAATAATACTCATTCCTTCCTTAAGTAAGAGACATTTGATTTAATGCTACTGGTTCAAGGCAATATCAGGAAGACAAACAAATCTTACCTGTGTATTTGAAAACAGTAGAAACATTTAGATGATGTCTTGCTTTACCCAGGAAAAAATTTAGGCCCAGATAATAGAGTTCATTGAGCAAGTTTACACTCGGAACATGTTTTCTACCTTAAAAGTACAGAACATAGAGTAAGCAGCTTGCTAACGACTTCTAGATACCTGAGACTGTTATTACAGCGATCACACTTCATGGAAAAATTAGAGAAAGTTAGAAGTGTAACAGGTTTTCTAAATTCTAAATAAAGATTAAAGAAAATTCCTCTGTTCCTTCCCCCATGCCCCAGCCTCTGCTGTGATCCTCAGGCTGTTGTGAGGAGTTTACGTGTTGTTTTCTGTTCATCACAAGAGGTACTTGTATTTAAAAGGAATTAAAAGCCCCTGTGGGAATGACTGTTCTGCAGGAAGCTGTCAAGGCTTCCTAATTGTATATGCAGTAAAGCTTATATGATACTTGCACAAAAGTTAATTGCTCATATGTTTAATTTAATCACAAACCTATAAAGGAATTAAAATCTGGGACTTTTCCTTTTCTGGTGATGGCTGGATTTTGTGACTGGGGTTTTGAGTTTGAGTGTGGGTTTTTTGTGTGTATATGTGTATAGAGGTTTTTGTTTTGTTTTTTAAAATCTGAAATTGTCCTTTGGAACTATTGCAATAAAGCAAGATGCCTATTTTTAGTAGCAGTGAATGAGGTATGGTATGCAGTCATGCTTTTTTTTTGTTGGTTTGTTTGGTTTTTTTTTTTGACTGCCTCTGCAAATTAAATTCTACATACCATGCTGCAGTGTGTTAGTAGGCAGTCTGATTTATGGTTGAAGAAAAATACCATTGCTAGTGTTTTTGAGAGCCTGGGAAGGAAGGAAATAGGTAGCCTTTCTGGTTGGTCTTTAGTGGAATGCCCTGAAATGCTTGGACTTCAGTCAAGAGAACAAAAGCCCTCTTGTTGGTTTATGTGGTTTTGGGGTGTGCCTACGCCCTAAAAATGTCATAGTAGGATTTATTTTGGAAGCCTTATTTGGAGCTTTCATCACCACCTTGATGAAGAAGGGAGAGCTACTATCAACTCCCCTGTCTGGCCAGTTTCTGTCTTAACCCAGCCAAGACAGAAACATCACTAATAAGGCATCAGTCTGGACAAATTCTGCCTGGACCTGTCTTTCTGGCCTTGAAGAACGAATGAGATGTTCGCTAAGATTTTTTGCTGATGTCTGTGTAAATGTGGCTGGTGATGTGTACAATGGGAAACTCTGGAAGTAGAAGATCTACATGTGTTTTAATACAGGCAGTTGGTAATGCTTCACTTTGCTGTCTTCAGCTGCTCATCTCATATAAGATCAGTTCAGGATTGCC
This sequence comes from Orthonyx spaldingii, assembly GCA_013397795.1. Taxonomy (NCBI): domain Eukaryota; kingdom Metazoa; phylum Chordata; class Aves; order Passeriformes; family Orthonychidae; genus Orthonyx; species Orthonyx spaldingii. Next base: position 397,364 of record VZTJ01004396.1, read on the forward strand.
GCCTTCAAGTCCTTTCTAACATACTTTTTGCTATGGCAAAGGGGAGGAGGATTGTTCCTTCTGCAAGAAGCTGTGGCTGATGTAGCAGCCTGCACTCCAACAGCCTCTGACACGGATGTGTTGGAGGCAACAGGGGATGAGGCGAACTTAGTGATCTAGGGAAAAGCTGCACAGGGAGACCTTAGACGTGTCCCTTCACAGGTGCAGGAGCTATTGCAGATTCTCAGGGTTCTCTTGCAGATTCTCACAGAAGCAAGGAGAATCAGTTTAAGCAAATCTAAGTTGTGGGGAGGAGGGTGAAGATTTGCGTCTTTGGTTTTCTAGTTGTTAAAAAAATTGTCTAATGGATTTGTGTCACAAAGACATTAGTGTTCTTTCCACTTCTTTAAGCAACAGGTTACTTAAATTAGCTTTGAAGTTTTGGAAACGTTCTGTGCTTGGCATTTCTAGTTTAAGAAGGCAACCTGATGGGAAAAAAATTCTGAGTATAGGTCTTGTATACTGTGTAATCATCTTGCACAGATGGGATGCAGAAGTCTAAACTGATGTCTGCTGCTGTGAGGAGCATCTGGGGATTTGGCTCTCCAAAGCTGGCCTGACTGTGCAGGGGTTGCTGTCACTGAACAGTGATAAACCAAACTTTGTTTATGTTGCAAAGCTGAGCATTCCAGAAGTGTTTCAGACATCTGCACAACTTCATTCAGGGTCTTTTGTCTTGTATGCCACAGACCAGTCCCCAGTTCAGAGACAGCCTCCTCCTTCTGACTGCAAAACCAGCCCTCCCAGCATGGGACACAGAAGACAAATAATCTTAACTTTCTTGTGACATTTGAGATACCTTCTGGCACTGGGAGGTTCGCAGAGTGCAGTCCTGGAAGGTGTGATGGGACCTGCAGGAGGCACATGTCCATCTGGAGCAGGAACTGGGAACAAGGCAGTGTGCCTGAGGCATCACAAGCAGTGCTACGTGCCTGTGTTTAGGAAGCTCAACAGGGCTCCCCTGGCCACAGCTACAAGATTTCCAGTGATTAAAATAGGATTTTGGGCATGGAGCTCAACACAAATAACTGCCTAAAAGTAGGTGTCTCTGAAGGTGAATGCCTCACTTTAAGCCCGGCACTGTGGGCAATTTGGGCTCTCCAGGAACGGGTTTTAAATTCTCCATGCTTGTTTGTGCTTTTTCTCTTTTCCTTTTTCCATACTGCTGATGAACAGTGATGGTACTTTGGCTTGGGGCCAGGAAGCACGCCAGTATCCTGTAATTGCCTCTCAGACATTTGTTGGGAAGTTGCTTTTGTGTAATTGTCTTGCTTTGTTCTTGCCTTGTTTGTTCCCACAGCCTCCTATTACATTAGGACAATTTGTCCCTTTTGGAAGGTTTTCTGAGCCACTGTAAGGTAATTTCATCTGTGCTGACCAGGACACCATTGTTTATAAGTGCATTATATGCAGGCATCCTTAGGGGGTTTTCATACTGTGTGGGAATTTATCAATAGCCTGGGTCTAAAGTGAAGGTGGCACAGGAATAGGAACTGGAGTGCTGTCTTATATCGAGGGAGTAAGTTCTTATTGTCTGCAAGTAGAATAGGTGTATAATTACAGGAAACTTCAAGCACTTTTTAACACAAGCACAACTCCCTTTTAGAGGTTGTCCTTAGGTCACTTTTTCTGCTATTTTGTAACTGATAGGTGTACAAGGCTCTTTTATATGGAAGAGAACTGTGAATTTTGAACTGGTTTGACTGGTTTCTGTCCCATGGCATGATAGACATAGGATGTTTAGTTTTAAGCCTTAGTAGATTACACTTCATTCTCTTTGTGCATGAGAAGATACAGTAAAATACACAGTCTGCAGGTTTTACAAACAGATTTTACATCCTTCTGGGATAGCACAAGTCTGAATAGTTGTGTGTCTTGAGGATTTCAATGACTGTATCACCATGCAGCCACTCTTTTGGTTTCCCTTCCTCAAAGTGGCATGTGAAAAATCTTGTTTCTAAAACATTATGTTCCGTGTGCATTCTCCTCTACATGCTGGATGGAATACAGAATGGATCAATGTTACTATTGATTTCATGACTGTGCACGGTAAAATTAAGAACTGGAGGAGAGTTACAGTCCTCCAATGTCGCTGTTAAGCCGATGTCGAAACAAGAGGCACACGAGAGAGATTGCTGAGAAAAAGGGGGCTTATTTATTTAAATCCAGCTTTTATATGCGAAATGCTGACTGGGATTGGCCACAGCCCTCCGCCCCCTGGGGCTGATTGGCCACAGGCATTCCTGCCTGTTCCAAAGGAGCTCTGAACGCCGTATCTTCTGTTTAGCATAAACAGAAAGATTTTCTCATGAGAAAGAGGTTTCTGTGCTGTCACACTCCAAGTGTGGAACAATATAATTTTCATAGCAGTCAACAAGTGACTATAAGAAGCAGAGGAAGAGATAAAAAGTTTACCTGGAAGAATTTTCTTTTGGCACATAATGCTGTGCTAATTATCTAGCAGAATTGTTTTTCTGTATAGCCAAGTCTGCACATTTAGTTTCATGACAGTGACATCCAGGTGCTTATGTAGCTGAAATAGCTGCTGTTGTACATGGCCAGAGAAATACAGCTGCATCTTGCTGAAAGAGCTCTGCAGTTAGGAATTATGCTGTGGTTGCTATTTTCTCCCTTCCTTATAAACTGTGCAGAGAAATGAGTGCTTGCTGTTCCAGCCCAGGGACAAGTCACCTACTTGGTTGGGTTATACTGTGTCATTGCAAATGAACAGAGGTCTCTTACTGGAACCAGCAGTTGCACAAATACGTGTCTGCAGCCCCAAGTCGTGGGGTTTGGGTTTTTCTTCAGCACATCTTGTGGTAGCTCTGAGATACTGAGGTTTTTTTCTGAGTCTCATAAATGCGCTGCTGTCACAGTAATTGTTCCCTTGGAAGATGCAGATGATCTGCTGGTTTTGCAATGTGCCTCTCTACCATTATTCCAAAACTCATTCAGACCTACTGCAAACTGATGTTATGTGTGCTGTTTCAGTCAGAGTTTGACTCCTTTGCTTATCATGTGTTGGAAAGACTGTTCCACTGTTAACTGAGGAGTCTGAATTCAAACATAAAATCAGGATTGTGAGCAACCTGCTGGAGAAGTATATCCCTCTCCACTGATGTGTAGAAGGACCTTTTGGTCCTAAATTCAGCTACTCTGAATAGAAGTAAAGTTAGGTGCTTGAAATACACAGTGACTTTGTCTCCCCACCTCCTTAGTCTCATCTGAGAGTGCCACTGTATTAAAGCTCTGAATTGGATAAACCAGCGTGAGGCCAGTGGATTCAAAATTTCAAGTGAACTCTGTTTGTTGTGATTAAACCTAATCGTACATAGGTATTGGGAGGGAAAGGCATGTGCATATGACTCTTCAAGGACTTGCTTTGATCCCTTTTCTCCCTGTGCCAAGCAGAGGGACACAGCAAGTAGGAATACATGCAGATAACATGGGAAAAATACATTAGGTTTCATCCAAGGTTTATGTTATGTTTCAGGCTGTGGCACTTCTCATGAGGCTGGCTGAAACCCCCAGACCATGTAGGAGACACCACTGAGGTTGGGTGACTGCAGTCAGCAGCAGAGCTGAGTGTGGAGCATGGCCATCTTCTGAGCTCCTGGTCCAGCCCACCATGCTGGGTACTTGCTAGACTCTCAGAATTTATTGATGAATAAATGCATGGGGCAGGAGGTGCTTTTAAACTAGTTGGTAGCTGACACGTGTGAATTCAACCACCGATACCCCTGTTAGGGAGAACTGTTTCACTTTTGCCACACTGAATTGAATGGTGTAACCTAGTGTGTTTGTGGGACAACCTGTCTGACCACTTCAGAAAAAGCAACGGTCTCTGTCACATGAATCCTGACATTGGGGCAGGGGTGAAGGTGTTACCTTTTTGGTATCAAAAGGGTGAACAGGTGGTGGATGTTACTCATGCTTTATATACCATATCAGAGAGAACTTTGCAACAACCTCTGCCCAACAGAATTAAGGAAGGTGGAAAGGTTGAGCATTAATCCACTCTGGAAGCCATCCCTTGCGTAAGAGGGATGGCCTGGGCCTGCTCATGTCCAGCTGAGGAAGCAGTGTAATCTAGGTGTGACCCTGTCACAGGGTGCACTGAGCCTCTGGCAGCTACCTGTCTTTAGATCTGGCCTCACTCCAACCTGAATCCTGTACCTGGGTCAGAGTGCCCACCTCTTCTTCTTGGCCTTTCCCTGCTTAAATGGAAACACCTTCAGTTTTCTTGAGCAGGGAGGTCAGCTGCTGATCTGCATTGCTTTTGCTGGCAGTGTCTGTGTAGCTCCCTAGAGCGAGGGACACTTACATGTTAGGCAAAATGTGTCAACACAGCTTGCATTGTTAAAAGAAGTAAGCCTTTGAATCCCCAGCACCACAGTCTTAATCCCACAGTCATTACAGCATCAAGCAACAAGTCTGAGAAAGATGTCGAGTTTGATGCTGTTGCTTGGGATGGCTTCCAGCTGGAGCAGCCAGACTCCACTGGTGGCGTGGGACCACAGCTGCATCCTGTGCTTTCTCTGAGCACCTCTCTTCTGAGGTGCTGGGGTTTCAAAGAGTATGAGGATGAGGGCTCTGATGGGTTACTCTGCTTTGCTTTGGCAAGTCCTTGGGGTATTTATTGCAATGGTGCATTCAGAGGGGAAGTAACATGCCAAATAGCTGCCATAACTGGATGTTTCACTGTACTTTCTGTGCTTTGCTTTGAAAATACAAGCCTGAGACTTGACGTGTGCCAGGATCACTGTGAATGCAGACTGAATCTGTGTTTAATTCCTCTTCAGTGTTGGGGTATAAACAAGAAGGATGTGCCCTGGAAATTTTTCCATCTACTTGCAGAGAAGCAGTAATGGAAGCTCAGCATTGAGACTGATTGATTACTCACAGATTATAGAGCAGAAATTACAGACAGTTTTACTGTTTAAACACTGCTTGGTATTAAACCACTTTTATAGCAGATTGGAAATGCAGATGTCCATTTAATCTCTTTGGCTCCTTCAGTGCTGCATAGTGTCATGAATGACAACCTTCTCCAGCAAAATGGAAACCTTCAGCTGTGTGATTCAGTGGAGTAGGCTTGAAAGTCAGGGAGAAGCTTGCTCCTTTTAGCAACTCTTTCAGTGTCATGAGCTTTAATTTATAGATGATAAGAGCTGATTATATATTGATAATGGGATATCCTAAGATGTATAGGATACTATATATCTTGTTTATAAATCAATTGTGGATATTAAGTTAATTTCCCAAGATATTATAAGATGGAGCAATAGTATGAGGTATCCTAAACTATCCTTTTATTTGAATCTCATGTATTGATTTAAAAAGAGAACAGACAAAAAAAGCAGTACTGTTGCACCCATCCCTCAACATACAGTCTGTATGTACTGAGGTTTTGTGGTCAGATCTCTAAGTGCCACTTTTATCCTTTTTTCAGCAAGTGCTGGAGGACTGCTTTTGGCTGTTCCCAACCCAAGTGCTTTCCATTTAGTGTTATCTCTGAAATGTGGTGGTAATGAACACAGAGAGGGGAACAACACAGCCCTCTCCCATCCTCACAAAATGAGGTTTCAAAAAACCAGGTCCCCATGGCTGACCAGTGCCTGGCTGGGCTTGTGTTGGAGCTTCCACAAAGCGAGTGGGGACAAATTAGTGTCCAGTGGGCGTGTGCCTGGAGATAGCTTGCTGGAAATTTTTCCACAGCTTTCAGATGACAAAATGAGTTTTTTTCTCTCTGAATGCAAATGGTGTGCCACTTCAAACTGGCCCTGCTGGCAAAGTAATGAAGAAAATGCTGCATTTTCTGTAAAAGCAGTCTGCAGCTTGACTGGGGGGACGCCTTTGGCTCCTGATGCCGTTTGCTGCCTGCCTGAAGCCATGGCTGCTGAGATGGTGTGTGTGAGGAGCAGCAGCCTTCACAGGGCCAGTAGCTGCTGGTGCTGTGGGCAGGGGTCCGGTGGGATGGACCTTTCCCTCTCCGTTCTGCTCCATGGCCTGCCATAGAAAAGGGAGTGACCTCCAAAGCAGATTTTGATAGTATTAGACCTGCAGAGCATGGCTTGGTCTTTCTTTTTAAAAATGTAAACCACCTCATGAAGATGGTGTTTGGGGAGAAAATACAGAGCAAGTTCTGCCTTTCTGGGAGGCATTGAGGCTCCTGACATGGCCCTCACTCCAGCAAGTGAGACCTCAGGCGTTATTCCACTGTTGTGCACTGTGTTTTATGTCACATTTTTGGTGATGTTTTTCATAACCATTCATTTCTCCCCCTTCAAACTAGCTTAAAAAGAATGAAATGGAGGCTTGTTAAGCCTTTCAGTTGCTGTAAGCCAGTAGTAATCGGCTCTCCCAGCCCATTAGAGGCTTCCCGGGGGATTGCTGCGTGGGGCTGTGTGTGCACATGTAATTAGTGGAGGAAGGACAGTCCCTGTCAGAAGCTGGGCTGGGGCTTTGGTCTCCAGAGGGGGCTGTGCTCTGTCAGGCTGTGAGGTGAGCAGTTTCAGCACAGCAAAGTCAGGACGTGTCAGTGTATCTCAATAAGACAATTTTTTCTGCAAGCGAAGTGCAGCTATGTATTTCACTGGACAAGTATCATTAGTTTTGGTGGGATGTGTCCAGTTCGGATTCATGTTTCTTAAAGAAATGAAATGGGTTGATGACTCTGCTTTATCAAATGACAGCAGTTACTCTGTTCCTCTGGCTAGTGGTCTTTGTTTATTCTGTCATTATGAAGTTGAATGAACTGACATGACTTTAATTTTCTGCAGAAATGATCTTCACCTTCTCAGTTCTCCAATCCTTCTTGGTGATCATCTGCCCTTCTTCATTTGTTGTCCCTGAGAAAGGCATGGGAAAGTGTTTTTTGGATCTCTTTTGTCTGGCCAAAGCGAGTAATCAAATGCTGCCTTCCATGGTGTAATGTTGCAATTGCCTCCTTTGTTCTTATTCCTCAACTTGCCATAAAAAGCTGCTCTCATTAGTGTTGTTTGAAGAATTGTATTTATTGATAACTTCTTGATCTAATTTGCTGTATGTTCACAAGGAAACCTGATTTACACACTTCATGCCCTGCCCTTTGAGGAGAGGTTTATTGTTGATCACTCCTGTATGCTTTCCACAAAAATCCCATTGCATGAGCATTCTATACATCTAGCTGTATAGATGTTTATGTTAAAATGTTGCTTTGTGTTGTATTGCTGTCATTTGAAATGCAGTTTTGGTCTCTCATTTCTTAGATGTACATATGCAAGTTTGTGCTAGTAATGGTGCAAAACATTCTGCATTATCTTGCAGTGGTTTGAATGGCTTGCTGTACTCCCCGAGCAGAGTTTTTACACCTTTCCTCTTTGTCCTTGGATTTTTTTTTTAACTCACAGAACCTGGGGAGGTGAGCAGGTTTGTGCAAGGTCAGGTCTGTTAAGCAGCTGACATCCATAACACTTAGGCTGATGAAACCCCTTCTTGCTTGTTCCATTTCTAAGTGCTGAGTGACCCTTTTCCTGAAGCAAACAGAAACAGGAAGTAAGAAGCTTTCTAACGCCATCAGTGTAGGAATCTTTCTTATTCCTTGCAGAGAAAAATGTGTAGTTTGAATTAAAGTTTTGTTGCTAATCTTGGGATAACCTTGCAAAGTACAATTGCTTTAGACATACCTGCAATGAAAACTGAAGGGAATTTGTCCATTTGATTGACAGCTATATGGAGCACATTATGTGCTGTATTTTTGAAGCAGAACTGTTGGAAATAAGGTGCAGATAATTGGAATACACCTGCGCTTTATCTAGTATAACACAGGGTTGACATGTTACTTACTCAGTGTGTATGTTGTTTTGTCAACCTTTAACCATGTTAAGTAGCAGAAAGATGTCAGTGCTGAATTAGTTGCTTCCATAGGACATTGGTTAAAAGCTGTTTTTATGGTACTCACAAGCATTACAGAATTGATATCTTAGAAAATATCCGTTCTTACCATTCTCTCCACAAGGTACAGGTTTAACAAGGAAATAGGAAAGTTGATCTAATATCCAGAAATAAAATACCACCAGCAAAGACTTTGTAGATTAAAGTTTAAATTACTTTCTTTTACCCCGCTCCCTGGGCAGCTTCCTCTGTGTATCTTGCCCTCAGCTGGGAGTCTGTATCAAGTGGGATACAGAAGTTGGTATCAAATCTAAATATTCTCTGTGCCTGTGTGGGTTGTCAGTTGAGTAGATGTTATGATGTGCCCTTGGATTAAAACAGGGTTGGTCCTAGTAGTTCTGATGACACCAAGGGATACTATGGGTCACTGGGTACACAAGCTTTCAAGATAGGAAGCTTCAGAGTAAAAGTACAAGCAAGAGCTGCTCCCTCAAACAGGATGGCCTCATAAATATTTTTGTAAGTAGAAAAGTAGAAGAAGCATGGATGTGGCTGCTTGGCTGTGGCTGTTCATAAGTTATATCCAAGGAAGACTGCTTGTCAAGCACTGGCCTTCTCTGTTGGTACCTCCAGGCATAAGCCTGCAGAAGACCATGAGATTATTTTTTGATGTATGCTGATACGTATCAGGTTGAGATTTGCTTTTCCTACCATGCTAAAGCAATCTGATTCTCAAACTGGATACCTTTATCTGATAAGGGATTTAAGAATAGAGCAGAGGTTCAGGGTTTGAGTTTGAAGTATGAGAAATTTACCTCTCTTTATTGTTCTGTTCCTCACCTCCCATGCCAGATGATGTATTTTCTTACTCAGTAGGTAAATACACTTGCCAGGTTCTGTTTCTCTGCTGTATGTATATAGTTCAAACAAGACAGAAGAAAGTGTGCATTTTAGAGAGCATGGTCCCAATAACGCATGGATTCAGTCTGTTTTGTCTGCTGTGCATTCATACTGCCCCCTCTCAGGAGGTGGCTCAGGTGCATGGAAGGATTCCTGGCAGCAGGGCAGTCATCTGTAGGGTATTAGAAGCATATCAGGAAAGTGGAGGGAAAAAGAAATAAAAAGAGAATTTGACAGACGTCATTCTGGTTTCTGCTTAGTGCCTCCCTGTTTTGTGCTGTATTGTAAGCAGTGCTGTAGCAGTCATACAGACAAAGCCTAACAAAGAGACTTGCTTGCTGGCAGAAAGTTGCTTAAAATAACTTACTGAGGATAAAGAGGCTGCCCAGGTCAATAATGCTGTGAAATCCTCAATGTGTAACATTGAGGTTTTGTAGGCATATAGATTTTTAAAAGCGTTAGACTGTTGATAAGGCAGTAAAGATTGTAGAGGGTGCTAACCTTGTATTGATGGTGCTGGGACAGCTATATAAAGATTTGAGGTTTGGCTATAGAAATACTGAAATCTTTGTTCCCTCCAGCAGAACTCTGATTTAAAGTATGAATACTAGAAAGAAAGAAAGAATTGTTCTTTGTTAGAAGATACTTAATACCTTTAAAGAGTCTTTGTATTTTACTCTTCAGTCAGATCTATGACTGTTAAAAATGCTGTCAAACAACTTACTTGGCTTGCTTTCCATTGAATCAAGGGAAGTAGATTTATCAAATACAGTGTAAATTACCCCTACCTTCATTACGAATGTATTAATTATTTTGGTGCTGATTTTATATAGCATTATTTTTAAAATATCAGCTGAAGGTAATTGATATGAAGCTTATTTCAGTTTTATTAAAAGTAGTTGCTCATGATAACTGGGAGAGATTGTTATCACTAAAATGTCAATTAAATCAACAGCTTTCTTAATCATGCTTTAAACCAAAAAATTTTGTGCTATTTGAAGGTGGTCCCTAATGTAATTCTAATTGAAACTTTTGAGAAATTCCTAGATCTTCAGAGTTTTTGTTCCATGTTCTGCCATATCCATGTGCACAGCTCATAGGGAGGCAGTAGCACAAGGGAAAGAAGCAGAGGAGGGGAACCTGTGTAGGAAATTCAGTGTCAGCTCTTCCACTGCTTGTGGAGTAGCCCTTTTATTTTAGTGTACCTTTTACTGTGCAGTTTCAGCCTGATGCTGTCCATGTACATTTGTGGGTTTTTTTAAGAGCAGACACATGAGCTGGTTCTTCTCAGGAATATGAGTGCTGGTTAATACTTACAGTGTGTGGAAGTGCAGGTATTGGAGGATCACAGCAGACTGCCTCACCAAGGCTCTGCCTTGGTTTATCTTGCTGTGCAGTTCATATGGGCAACCATGTGGGGAGAAATTGCTAACAATATAGTTGAAATTCTCTTTTGGTGGTTCTGCTTGGTATATCCTTCTAGTTTCTGAATGAAGCTCCGGGCTGTGTATGTCTTCAGAAGAAATTGTCCCCATGGTTCCCTTGTCCTGTCTGATGCTGCACTGCAAGCCCCAGAGAACTGGCAGGAAAGTCAAAGACAGGGAGGGTAGGAGGGAAAATCCTTCCTTCTTGCCTCAGCCCCAGCTGGCTAGGAATTTGTCTGGCACTGCTGGCAGGATGCTGTGTTCCCCCCAGCACAACCTGTCTGATGTCTTTGGCTGGGGAGCCTTGTGTTGGTGCTGCACCAGTTCCTTCTCCCTGGTGGAAGGAGGGGAGTCATGCCTGAGGGGCAGCATACCAGACAGAAGACTCCTTCTGAAGCCACATAGCCTGTACAAGCCACCCTATCTCTGATTTCACTCAACTGCTTTTATAGTGGAAGTTATTAGAATGATGTTTTATCCCATGTGAAGTAAACTCATTTCTTATCTTTGTAGGCATCAAAGAGGATATGAAAACCAAGCCTTTGTAGCAAAAATTCAGTTAAGTAAGATGGGATCAGAGTGCTGAATCCAACAATTTAATCTTGGAAACCAGTGAGATGAGTTGAGACCTGGAAATAGCAATAAAATAATCTTTGTTGTCTTTCTGTTTGGGGATGTGGAGTACAAAGAGGATGTACCGGGTGTCTCAGTGCTGTCTGTGTTTGCTGTCAGTGTCTGAGAAGACTATTCCAGTGGAAGGAGTAGCAGTGATACCATTTATCCATCTGGCAGCAGAGACTGTGGCCTAATTTAACGAAGTTTTGAATTTACCAGTGCTTTTGACCTAGGACAAACTAATCCTCTACCTCTGTGTTACCAGTCACCACCCAACAAGTTGGAAGTAGTTACCTGAATAAATGCAGTGACTGTTTTCCTGGACTGGAGAAAAAAGTCAGCACAACCAGCATGTTTTGGCTAATGCAAAATTCACATTGGTCTGCAGTAGAGTTTGCATTTTGCATCATTATACAGTACCACTTTTGAGCTGAATATCTTCTTTGCTAGCACCCAAAGTAGTATAAAGATGATGATTTGGAGGTTTTTATATATCTGTTTTAAGGGCGATTAATTGTTCTTGTGTTGAGTGCCCAGTCTGCATATTCTGTTGCAATGAGACCGAGACCTGGTGCAAAGGTATTTCATTTAAGGATACTTACAGCTTGTTTGAGCTCTAGTTTCCTTAACTAAGAATCTAGTGAGCCTGGGATATAAATGTGCTACTGCCAGCATTCCTCTCAGTTCTAGAGAATGCAGAATTTCTCTTAATTTAGTGGAGTTAAACTTCTGAAATAGGCTGCATGTGTTTATGGGAGGGAGGGAAGTTCCTGCAGCTAATTGCTACAACTGCACACGATTTGAGAAAGATCGAGCAGATCGTAGATCTACCGTGGTCATTTTTCTGCTTGTGGGGAGCTTTGGCGGAATGTCACCAGGAGTGCTGGTGGCTGCAGGTGACAAACAGGAGTGTCCACTGAGATAGTCACAGACCTTGTTGTTCAATGAATAAGGCCCTGTTGAAGAACAGATTATGCATTACAGAACTGGAAATGCTCACTCCTTAAACCTTGAAATCTGATTCCTCCTGATCTCTAACAAAGTTCAGTTGCCGTGCATAACATTTACTAGCAGTATTTAATTGCTTCTTAATGTAACCATAATAATATAGTTGTTTTGTGTGTAATTTTCCTGCTTATGCAGAAGGAATGTAATTGATTGAGACAATTTATTGCTAGTTCTTGCTACCAATGGCAAAGAGATCTTAATTTAAACGATTACGTGTTAGTTGACTCTGAGTTCCTTACATGGGGTTATTTTGCTGAAATCCATGGACTGGAAAGGAATCAATATGGGGCTTCTGAAACCTGGTGGAGGTTTGCAGTGTTCCCACTACGATTGATTACAGCTGCTTTTGTAGAGCTTTAAAAAGAACAATCTGTATTAAAAACATTATTGTTTGGTATGAACTAGAACAACTCCAAATAGGTTTCCATAGGGTCTGCCCTGCAATATGACCACTTCAAGGGATTGCAGTAATCACCAGTGAGCCAGGGCAGTGAGGCAGAGGAAAGGCTATTAGGTGGGGAGTTATTGGCATGCATGCCAAAGAGGTTACCCTGGCAGCTTTAATCATTCATCCACACTCTCAAGAGGAGGGAGGAAAATATAAGTGTTAGTTCTTCTGATTGATTAGCAAAAAGGATCAGTAAAGCATGAAAGGAGAGAGGAGGTGTGCGTGGAAGAGCCAGTATGCATTAGACTTAAAAGCTCTGACTGGGGCAGGTACTTGCTTTTATGACCTCTACACCGAAAGCTACCTGCTTCTCCTGTTACTTTCATACTTGTGACTGGTGATTCAAAGACAGGCTGACCTCTTCATTCAGCATTTTCAAAGGCGTGCATTTAGCTTCTCAGTCATGGCTGTGCCTTAAATTTAACCTGTCTGCACATGGGCTGATGTGTCCTTAAGAAACTGATTAGCATTTTGAGCTGTGACAACAATTTGCATGGTGATTTTGATCCTATTTTTAGGGAAACGAATGAATGCTTTTTGGAAAATGTGCAGGAAATTGCTGTGCTAATTGAGATAAATCAATCTGTGATGCACGTTGCTGGCTGCTGGTTTCTGATGCTGTTTCACTTGTATATTGCCCTTTAATATTTCAGTCTGGAGTAGCACTTTGAAAGCTGATCCAGCTGCAGCCCCTTTAAAATAGTTTTCCTGTTGTATTGTGCCTATGTCAAAGGCAGAGTTGAAGAATCAACTGTTCTTTGCACTGATTGATGGCTTAGCATGAACAGTTGAAAGGGCTTTGAATCTTGAAAATGAATTTGGGGGTACCTGGAGAAACTTTGATACCAAACTTCTGCTTCTACATGGGAAATGAGAGTTGATGTGTATGCTAATTGACTGTTAAGCAGTCTTGAGGTTTTCAAGGTAAAGGAGACAACTGCAGTGTTCATTTCTGGGCTTCACATACAAGATGACCATTTGGTGTGGAGTTAGAGAACAACAAGCTGAGGGGTTTGCATGAACAGCACAGCAGTACTGTTTGACTCAGCTGACATCAGATTTGATGGGCCCCTCTATTAGTTTTAAGTAACCATTTTGAAGCTGGAGTAAGTTTTATGTGGTTGTGGAATTAGGAAGGTCTCTTGGCCTGTAGCCTGTGTAGAACTGCTCTTCACTGCAATATAGTGGTGGCAAAGATCCACAGAGGTAAAGGTTGGTTTTTGCAGAAAATTATTATAACTGAATGAAGATGCAGGTAACTTCTTCAGGGTTGATGATGAATATATCTTTGGAGTGGCATAAGTGTGGTCTCATTTAGGTAGCAGTACTTTAATACTACTCATGAACTTGAGCCTAATTTAATAGCCTAGGGAGGCTGTAGGGTTACTGATGCGGAGACCATGGAGGAAGTTGTTTGATCTGTCCTTCATCACAGATTATGCTGTTGGTACTCATGTGTAAGGACAGAAAGCTCTGCCTTGTCTTGCTGCCATGCTTGCTCATTTCCCTCCTGCATCTTCATACAACAATATCTGCCCCACCACGGGCAAGACAATTTCTGGATAAAGACTTAAATTCTGTCTCCTTGTGCATCTAGTAGATAAATGATACACAGCTGGAAATCAGACACTGTGAAAATAAATGGAAAGATAGAGGCTTTTCCCATTGGAATTCATCAAAAACAGGCCAGAACTTTAGATGACATTTGTCTTTCTCCTCAAGATAGGGCAAGCCTCAGCTCCAAAGCTGTAACCAGGCCAAAAACCCACTATACAGATCTGTGAGTCTTTATAATGGGAAGAAAAACATTTTTCAATTAAGGTTAAACAAGTTTTCCTGTTACCATTTTAAGTTCTGTTATCACGCAGTGTACCATACGGCGTGTAATTGCACATTAGGGAGTATTTCTAAAGGCACAGATGACTGTTAGAAAACAGGCACATGAGTTTCTGTGACTTTGTGAAGAGTGTGAACTTAAACCTATCAACTGCAGCACTGTAATTTCTTTGGTGTGTGGCCATAAATGAACAGTAGCTGACGTGGTGGTGGCTTGTTTGTGTCTCCTTGGATGTGGTGTATTTTTTTCAGTGCAAGCCATGACATAGACTGCTGAAATGCCTGACACCAGCAAGAGTTGTTTATTAATGCTGTCCCTGTCAAATACGCCTCTGTTTTGGTAATTAGTCTGGCGTAACAGATTGTGTGCATCCTAAAAGCCAGCATATTTAGACTCTTGGCTCTGACATGAGGCAATCTCTGTAAATCAGCTCTTTTGGTAGACTTCTCTATTGTTGAACACTAGCAGTAGTAGAAGCAGTTTGCAGTACTTGTGTTTATTTTGGGCTCTCTGTCTTTCCTCAACAACCACGAGTGGTCAAACCCTTTCTTTATCTGTCGTGAGAGATTGGAGGCCTAAAGCTATAGCTTTGTGCAGCATCAGGAAGTTATACATGAGGTACAAGGAGCATGAATAATCTTTCTGGCAGGTGCTCCAGCCACAGTAGTGGCTCTGCTCTGCACCATACAGGATGACAGCACCACTGCTGGCACCAACACCATTCCTAGAGGCAAACACTACATTAATAGGGACACCCATACAAAGCCAGTTTGTTCTTCCACTCTTACCTGAGGAAGGGCAGCAAATGTCCTCTCAGATTTTAAAAATACCTGTGGAAATGAGCTCTCCAGAATGAGTCACAGCAGTCAAGGCTTGTTATTTAATTGGCCAAAGGCAGCAGTGGTGGAGGTGGTGGCTCTTGCAATTCAATCCAGGCAGTTCCTGTCACAAGGCTGGTTTCACATTGGGCATGCAGATGGGCATGAGGATTGGTGAGGGTTTTAAGCCATTTTGAGGTAAAATTGGGAGATAGTAACCGTCAGAATGATTTGGGGGAAATGAGAAATACAGATATTGTCTTCTGTATAAAACCCTTGTTCTCAAACTTGGAAAATTCAATCTGCAGCCTCCATTATGGAAAGGATATTTTGGCTGTGATCGCAATGACCCAGACTGTGGTGCAGGGCAGCTCTCCTGCAGCCAGTACCTGCTATACTAATATCAGGATTGTGCAAACCGGATGATTTCTCTCAGGAAGAAAATGGAGAGTCCTTAGAGTATTGTACATAAATGATGTCACCAATTATTAGCATCTTATTTCCCAGAAAATCCCACAGCTGTACCTCCCACCAGCACTTCTGCTGAAGGCTCCACCATGATTGGCACAGTGCACCTAAGGTGGGTTTGCTGGGAAGACTTTGTCCTGTGAGTCCTTAAAAGTGGGCAACATCACCTTGAAAAGAAATAATGGGGACTACTCTCCTTTTCTACTGTGTCCAGCCGTAGAGCATATCAGTGAAAGGAAGGGCAGACATCTGTACTAAGACAATTAGTGGTGAACATACCTTGTAACATAAAATCCTCTGTCAAAATTACATGTGGATACATGTAGGCAGCATAGGAAATTGCAGAGTGAAGGAGCCAGCAGAGGCTCATCTCTGAGAACCAGTAATATGGCGAGAAATGGAAAGTGGATCCTCTTCTGGTTGGCATGTTTCTCTGGGAAAATGTGGTGCTTTGAGGTGGAAATCTGATTTTGAAGTTTGTTCCTTTTTTTTTTTTTTTTTAAATCATGCCTCTCATTCCTGGACGAGGTTAACAAACTCTTAATGGGACAGTTTCACCTTTCCTGGTGTGATGAGAGAAAGCAAAGAACTGGCGAACAGTGATAGGAAGACACCTGCCAGCTTCAAGGTCAGCAATGCTGAGGTCTAATGTTAGGACTAAATCCTGTTGCGTGGCAGATCATAGTTCCTTTTGCAGGAAGCCTAGAGGGAAATACAGCTTCTTCACATAACTGCCTTTTCTCCAGCCTTCAGTGGGAACCTCTGTAGTGGCTCTCAGGCTTTAGATGAATGCATTCACATAGTTAGCTTTCCAAAAATGTGGTATATGAAGAGTACAGCACTGTAGTGAACTCAGACTCACCAGCTGAGCATGCTTTTACACAGGCATATGTGAAACTGTACTGTGTGTTAAATAGAAGAGAAAATCTGTTTTCTTTCTCCTCCTTACGTGGAAGATCTCTACCTAATCAACAGCTGTAATGCTTGCAAATTTTCAGAAGCTTCTGACTTAGATACTTGTAATATAACATCATTCTTAAAATATTAGTCTCTGGTTCTCTGCATACTAAATGGATTACATCTAAAAGAATTTCATCTGGGGAGAAAGGGAGGTAAATTTTCATTAGTAACACAGCTGCAAACCTCAAATTCTCTGTCCCCTGCATATACCCAAAGACAGAGAAAAAAAATTGAGTTCCTCTGTGAATAATAAAGTGTTTCCTTCCATGTGTCAGCTACTTATTGCTCCAGTGTCTGAGTTTCAGCAGCCACGACAGCCATGGTAGACATTGCTCCTTCATTGCTGCTCACACCAGCTTTCTTGGCTTCATCCACATGGCATAAAAGTCTTTAATGTCTTACTCCTAAATCACCCCCATTGAATGGGAGGATTGATAGTAACAGCAGCACTGGAAAAGGAATGGCTATGACAGGGCACTATTTTTGTCAAACGAAATATGCTATCAATTCCCAAACCTTCCTTTGTCTGATGATTGTTTTCATTTTTTTGTCATTGTAATTTTGATGGATGATTTATGTCTTTCATGAGGTGTTGAGACAGGAAAACGTTTTTTTGCTTCGTTTCCTCTCTGAGTGTCAAAATGAGGAGTTTGGGTATTTTTTTTAATATGTCCTGGATGATCCCAATTCATTAAATTAAAAAGAATTTTAAATGTAAGATTTAGTAAAATAAAGACACTGAGATTTCAAATTCAACATATTATTGGTATGGAAATGTCTTTTATCTAGTACTTAATGGGTGCTAATCTACACTACTTCCATGAGATTTAGATTTATGCCAGTGTAGTCAATAACCAGGCAGGAATCAGTGATCGTTGGCATGTAGCATGTGAAGTATTTAGGTCACAGGATTTTGCAGCATTATATTCTTGGAATAAAAACGTAAGTGGGATAACAATGATAGACGAGAATGCAGTCTCTGTCAAGAGGTAACAAGCAGTTTTTGTGGCTTCAGGGCCAGATTAAAGGGCTGATAACAGAGACATCCTTGCCTGGTGTTCCTACCGTTTTAATAGGTCTGAAAATAAGGCTGTTACATAAAAGTGGCATGAGTGCTCTCATTTCAATTGTTAGCCACAGGAAATAGTCACTTAAATATTTGGCCTTCATAATACCTAAAAATAGTTTTATGGAACTAGAATTTGCAAACGTTTTTTAAATTTTTCCTCCTAAAGATATTGAAATGCTAGTACAGACCTTTCTGTGTCCAAGCCTACTGACAACAGATTTGTTTTTCCAACTTGTCTTTTGTGAACATCCTGGAAGTAGTCCATGGACCCCCATGGATTCCCAGCTGACAAGTGAGAAAACATTTCTAGAGCAAATACTAAATCAAGTTTATTTTAACAGAGCACAGCATAAAATTGTAAAGTGTGGCTTCAGTGCTTGGTACTGACTTAAACACCATAAAGCATTCTTTTACTTTCACTATTTTTCTGTCATTTTTCTAAGCTTAATCGTCACAGAATTATTTTTAATGGCTGTGGGGGGTTTTGTTAACTGTTGGGCTTTTCTTTTTATTCTGAGCCTTAAGGCAGTTTTCATTCCAAGTGGCCTGAGGCATCTGTGTGTTTCTGAGCAACTGGGATAAAAGGTGCAAGCTGTGGGTGTAGAGGGGGTGCTTCTACCCCGAGTCTACTAGCCAGCTTGCAAACACAGTGCAATGAATGCATTTATCTATGCAGATGCTTGGAGATTTTTAAGCTAGAATATGCTTCCTTTGCGTTTGGTTTGAGAGGGTGCTTGCTCTGCCCAAGTTCTACCAGATGAGAATCATTTGTACTGAAAACGGCTGAACTGAGGCAAGGGGCTCTGGTCAGAGAGGCTGCAAAGCATCTTGCTCAGGTGGAGCTTGATGTCTGATCTGAATGCATTTGAAGTTGACTGTGCCATATATTTCTCCCTATAGTAAATATTGTACTGGTTCTCTAAGACTGTGGGGAATAGTTTGCTCATTCTGATGAAGTTGTACCATCCACAAAACTAGATATTAAATAATGTTTCACATTGTATTCTTTGCATCCCCAGAATAAAATACAACAGATGCTCAAATTCCTGCTGAAAGCTACCCAGGCTTCTCTTCCATTTCTGTTCCTCTGTGTTCAGCTGGTTTAAAGCCTGAGAACATCTCGGCATAGTGAGAAATAAAAGCTTTTGGCAGCTGAAGAGACATAATTCATCGAAAGAAAGGGAGTGAATATGATGGTGGGGTGCCTGGCTGACCAGGCACTTGTGACGTGGGCTGGGTTGGGTTAGCTGCTCATCTGTCTTACAGAAACGGAATTGTTAGAAGAACTGTCACAAGAAATTTCTGTCTTCTCTGAGTTCTGTGAGGCTGGAAAGAGCAAGAAAGCAGGGTGGTTGTTTTGAGGGGGGAAGGAGAAGTGGGTGTTTTGCTTGGTTTTTGAATCCTACTAAGTTTGCTTCTCATATAGACAGAAGTTGGAAATGGTCTAAGGAATAAATTTATTGATAAGTTCATATTTTTACTGAACACTAAAGTTCTGGGCATGGCTGTGTGATGCTTCTGTTCTCATGAAGACTAGTTTTCATTCTTTTACTTTAGCAAACTCAAGCTGTTTCTCACCCCTTGCCAAAAGCAACTTCCATTGTTGGGAAATTCCTACATGTGTATCTTCAAATTTTTTTCCCCCAACTTAGCATTGGGTATCATTCACTGCCTCGGATACCTTTTGAATATAGCATGCCTTTTCCATACTCACGGCCAACCACCCACATTTAGTTTTAAAAATGTTTTGTTTTTTCCTGCCTGATATCGAGGAGTGGTCTGTTTTGCACCATGATTGTGTCTGAAAGTGAAATAGGGTGAAGTGGCTCGGTCCATTGTGGCAGCTGGATCAAGAGCAGGATATTTGTCCTGTGACAGGGAGTTGTTTTCCTATATGGAAACAGTCTCAGCTGTGTCTTAATTACAATACCACCTATGCATCTACTAAGGTACTTCATGACTTCCTTTGGAGACATCTTTTAAAGGAATTAAGTTGTTTGATAGTGACCAGACATCATCTTGAATTTCTGCATTGGACTGCAGCCAGTTCCAGGCAGACCATGTGGAGTAATAGCAGCAGATCAGAGCAGGTCTTTGTAAGCTTATCTTACTAACAGGGTGCTTTTCCCTCGCCACATATCCCACATGTAAGAGTGGCCATAGGAGGAGTAGACTTTGACCAAGAATCACGTTGGTTTTCTTTTCCTCTGTAGAAACAAACTACAGGGGTAATACTGTTTTAGTTCAGAGCTGTTCAGAGAAGTGTTAGGTACCCCCCATGCAAAGATCTTTCACTCTGAAATACACTAATAATCAGGATGGCCTTTGTGCTCTTCAAAAAGAATAATTTTTTATTGTAGATCAAGCTGAAGAGCAGTGTTTTGCTGTGAAGAAGCTTTAAACAGGAATCTTTTGCCAAAAAAAAATCCTGAAAAGAAATCATAAATGTCTTCAACAATAGTTGCAGACCTCTGGGGAAAAAAAGTTACCTTGTAAAGTCAGATGTCTTTGCATACAGGAGTTACCCAATTCACAGTCTAGTACTCCTTTAGGAAAGCTACAGTGAATGTTGGGTGGAATAAAAGGGACAATCAGTAAGTAAACCTTTGGAAATCAGAGCAGCAGGATTGAGTGCTTATATGAGATACTGAATGGATGAATTTTGGTATAGCATTTTGGTATTTAGGGAGTTTTTTTAACTTAAAAGTCCATTTATAACTGTCATATTTTCTTCAAAAAGTTGTGACAAACAGGCATTGACAGAAATTTGGGTTACAGTAACAGGAATAATAGTGGCAGGTACCTTCTTGGCCATCCAAGATACCTGGCTCTCCTAAGGAAGTTTATTCTTTGTTAAGAAAGTGCAAGCTGAGGTGGAGGAGGACAATTCGTAGTCTTTCTAAGCCTGAATTGTCAATTTAAAAGATGACCAATACCTTATTCGATCTTGAGCTCATTTTCACAGAATCTCTCTTTAGTGGGGAAATACCTGTAGACATAGAAATGTGGTGATAGTCACAAGAAAGCAGATTTTTAGCCTGTTGAAGATGCAGTCAAATTTTAGGAGATGCATTCATTTAGGAATTGGAGCATTGTCGCTGACCGCTAGCTCGCCCGGCTGGTCGAGGGGCGACAGTACCCTCGCGTGCCCGGACACAGGCTCTCACGCTACACGCGGGTGCGTGGCGGCGATGCAACGCCTTAGCCTTCTGAGGGCAAGTTCGAGGCAGGTAACAAGTCCCACAGCCCAGGCTGGGGCTGGCAGCAGCCGATAGATCAGGAGCGACGCGGAGGCGATGAAGGAAGAAGAGAGGACTCGTTTGTGGGCTAAATCCAAGGGTTTATTCTCTGCCCTGGCGGGGGCAGAAGAACTTACTGCGTGGATGGGAACCACAGAACGAGCCCCGAAATGACCGTTACAGGGGGTTTTAAGGGAAGGGGAAAGGGGGGAGGAGAAGGGGAATGGACGAATGGGGTGCATGAAAGGGGAGGACAGGAACCAATAAACGAATTACAAAGGCGGGACATATTTGAACAAACCAACGGGGAAAACAGAGTAACTGAAGCTTCTAGCAATACATGAATATGAAATCAACCATATGAATATCTAAATCAACTGTGAGGGGAGAAGGGAGGGGACGGCACCTTGATGGACAGCGTCCACGACAAGAAACCGCCTCCAGCCCGCCTACCTCTCAGGACTCACTGTCCCAAGAGGTCTCGTCTACCCAGTCGGCCTGATCTAAAGGAAGGGCAGGCTGAAAGGTAGTCTCCATAGTCATAGGCGGCCCAGCCGGCGGCTGCACCACTGGCTGGATGACCGCCACAGAGCATGATGCTATTTGATCTGGCTGGAAATGTCATAATCCGTAATCAATAGCACTGTCTTAGAAACACTTGTGTTCTGTAGTTTCAGTTGTTCATTCTAACTACTAGAGAGTTTCATGAGGTTTGGCTTGATTAACCTCTGAGATAGTTTTTGATACATGCTTTTGTTCCTTCTCATGTGAGATCAAATGAACAGACTTTGTGTGACAGCCTATAGATTGGTACATTTGAGATCCTGACAGAGGGCTTCAGTCCTGGGATTTGCTTCTTGTTACAGAAGCTCTGCAGAGTATATTTTCAAATCCTATTTACTCATTCATGCATTTAATGAGATGAAGTGTGGTTTTCATTGTGCAGCCTTGGATTTTTATTTTGTAATGCTGTAATTTTTACAAATGTCTTTAACATCTTAGATGAATGTGTCGCATAAACTGAAAGTACAAACTTCAGTGTGCCACCATCAACTTAGAAAATAGAAGTGAAGATGAAGAGACTGCAGCACTGAAGAAATGTTATCTTTTTAACCATTCCCTCTTATCTGTTTTCCAGAGAGCAGATTTGACCTCTGATAAAGACTTATACCTTGACAACAGCTCTGTTGAAGAAGCATCAGGCGTCTATCCAATTGATGATGATGATTATTCTTCTGGGTCAGGTTCAGGTGAGACAACATGTCACAAATTGATTTTAAAAAGTGTAAGAAGTAATGCAATTACTTGAGGGAAATCTGTGCAGTTTCGCTTTATAAGCTGGAGATGATACTTTCAGTGAATATTATGAGTGCTTTGCTATTTACAGAGCACTGGGCACCCCTGTGGGCCGGGTTTTAAGTAATAACTTTCTGCTCTTTTCTCTTTACTCCTTAGTTGCATCATTTCACGGTGTTATTTTCTCTCTGCTGGCTCTCTCCTTTCCCTCTGATTTCTGTGTAGATCTCCCTGGAGTTTAGAAATAAGGATTAGAGAAAGCTTAGTTCTCCCATGACATAATGCTAATTTAGCACTGTAAGAAAACTTAGTAGCAGCAATCTTGTTTTCTCTTATATGCAG
The DNA here is from genome assembly GCA_013397795.1 of Orthonyx spaldingii. Taxonomy (NCBI): domain Eukaryota; kingdom Metazoa; phylum Chordata; class Aves; order Passeriformes; family Orthonychidae; genus Orthonyx; species Orthonyx spaldingii. Next base: position 419,702 of record VZTJ01004396.1, read on the forward strand.
TCAGGTTCACATAAACATGGTGTCCATTCCTCTTTTGTTGTTGTTCTTTTACATTTAGAAATCTAGATATTGCCAAAACTGTGAGTTTTCTCTGAGGAAATTACATCCATATAGTGAATAAAGAAATTCTTAAATACAACATACTTAGTTCTCAGACTTAAACACTCATTAGAGACATGTGGCTAGCTCAAAATTTTTCAAAAAAAGTGTCAGTGAAACATCATTAATCATTTCTCTTAGCAAATCTCTTTGACAAGTATCTTCTAGGCTAGCTTGGACACTCCAAATACTAAAAGCTAAATGCAGGATTTTTTGGTAGTTCTGGAAAAGACATTTCCTTATTGTTGTGAGTATTTGCTGAGCTGTTGTGGAAATTCCATTTATTTTCCAAGTGTGTTACTTACATGTTTGTTATTGTACTTTTTTTTAATATGTCTTTTGATGCTTATATATATATATATAATTATATTTAATGTACTTTTAAAGGATGAGCCCTTCTTCTGGTGTCTTGTCTTTGTTACCTGTAAAGCACACTTGAGATTTTTCAGATGGATTTTTGTTTTTCTTTTCTTTTGGTGATTCAAAGCAATGTTAAAATAAGATCTGCAGACATCTGATTGTGTTGCCAGGCAAATTCAGGCCCATCATCATTCATACCTGGGTGATATCCTGTGTTTTGGGAGTCCTCTGTTAGGGCAATTTGACATTCCGTGTGATCAGGGGCTTAACTGGACCTCCTTGATGTAGACTTATTTGAGGAGAAATTTAATATTTGATTTGAAAAAAAATATTAGTGAATCGGTGATTTCATTCAGTTCCCAGGACTGTCTAAGGGAATATCTTAGAATATCTAAGGGATATTCTGATCTCCAGGAAAAATGTGCTTTCAGTCAACATCTCATTCTGTCATGTCTTCAGATGCTGGTGACTTTGTAAGCTTCAGTTAAGGAAATAGGTTGACAATAAATAGTTGTATGAGGAATAGTCTGGTGTAGTTTTTTTCCATCCCTCTGTGGTGTTTGGCTGTTCCTAATATGGAAGATTCAAACTTCAGACCTGCTTTTGAAGTGGAAAATACTACACAAGAACTGGCTTCAGATTTTATTAACCCAAGATTCAACAAAGCAACTGTAGGGTACTGCACCTGGGGAGGAATAATCCCAAGTGCCAGCACAGGCTGGGGGTTGACCCAGATCTGCAGAGAAGGACCAGGGAGTTTTGGTGACCATGAGCCGGCAGTGCCTTTGTGGCCAGGAGGGGCAGTGGTATCCTGGGATGCATTGGGAAGAGCATGGTCTGCACATTGAGGGAGGTGATCCTGCCTCTCTGCTCGGCCCTGGTGAGGCCACATCTGGAGAGCTGTGTCCAGTTCTGGGCTCCTCAGTACAAGAAAGACAAGGAGCTACTGGAGAAGGCCAGCAGAGGGGCACAAAGATGATGAGGGGTCTTGAGCATCTCTTGTGAGAAGAGACTGGGGGAGCTGGGGCTGTTTAGTCTGGAGAAGAGAACACTGAGAGGGGATCTCATCAACACCTATAAATACCTCAAAGGCAGGTGCCAAGAGAGTGGTGCCAGACTCTTTTCAGTACTGCCCAGTGGCAGGACAGGGAGCAGTGGCCATAAACTAAAACACAAGAAGTTTCAGCTCAACATGAGGAAGAACTTCTTTACACTGAGGGAAGCAGAGCACTGGCACGGGCTGCCCAGGGAGGTTGTAGAGTGTCCCTCTCTGGAGACCTTCAAATCCCACACCGACACATTCCTTTGTAACTTGCTCTAGGTGACCCTGCCTTGGCGGAGGGGTTGGACTGGATGATCTCCAGAGATCCTTTCCAAGCCTAACAATTTGGTGATTCTGTGCTAAAAGTAAAGCTAAAAAGACAGAAACTACCTCTAGACTTCACCAACAGTAACACCTTGTCTTTCTCTTCTTTCTTTCCTGTGCTCAGCCTTGAGCTGGAAGCTGGAGTGCACTTCTCCTATCTCTGGCAATATCTGTTTCCTTCCTGCAAGAAAACAGGGAAAGTCTCATTGTAGACTGAGACAAGCTGAATGCCCCTGCAGAGCACTCATTTGACAGTGCCCAGATCTAATATTTTTGAACAAAGCAAAAAGTCTTTAGTTCAGGGAAGCAAAGTAGCATCCTTTCCACCCTACTCCTCCTGTACTCTCTGTTTTATGTTGGAAGTGTCATGCAAATGTACAACTGATAGATGTTTCTCGTATTATGTTCAGTCTGTCTCTCTTTACTTGATACTCAGTGATGTAATGTAATGTTTCGAGCAGGAAGAGCCTTCCCACTCAAGAGTGGTTTTCTTGCTATCTAGCAACCATAGTCTAAGCAAACAGATCCAAGATGACAACATTGCTGACTCCTTTCCTTGCTGTGAAAATTGTTAGCTGCCACCAGGCCTATGAAGATAAATAGGAATTGTCAGCACCACCATTAATGTCCTTGCAGGTCTTCAAGCAGCATTAACATGGACAAATGTCACTGTAGGCATGACACATTTCAAACTAGAAATTGGCTGAGGGCTTGTTGTAAGGAGTAGCAAAGGTGATGGTGTTCTGGTTTTTTCTTTTCTTTCCCTTCATAGCTTCTTTTTTCTTCGTGTACATTCAGCTACTGTTGTGCACTTGCCCACGTGTTGAATCTGAATCCGTGGGTCAACAATTTCCAGAGTAGCCATGGCTGCTTCCTGATTGTCCTATATCAGTAGAATATCCATAGTGATTTAATCAGTCCATTGTTTCTTTCTTGTAGTCTCCATCCTGGTGGAGATGCTTCAGTCTATCATTACTCTTTCTAGCATTGGTATTTTATATATCATAATAATAAAAAGTAAAAATAGTTTTCCAGCCTATTTACAATTTGAAATGCTTTTATAACTATTGCTACTTTTTTGTCTGGCATCAAATATTTTAATAGAGCCTTGGTCTTTGAGATAAGTGAAAGTAGCTGCTAAGCAGCATGACTACCCATTATGTTAAGGAAATGTACCAGCTTTGTCAGATATATCTACAAGTTATTTGGAAAACTGTCTGTCTTGTTCTTGTGTCTTCTCTAAAATTACTCATGGTAATATATATCAGAAAATTGTGCAAATTTTTCCTTCCCCGTCTTCTCTTCCCCAACCTAACATTTCTCAGTCAATGGCAGCTTGAGTGGAGAACTTTGGCTCAGGATGAACTGTGTATTCTGACACTGTGACTGGGGACTGTTCTTGGAGAACAGTTGTGGTGGTGGGGTTGGAGCTTTTCCAAGAAACACAAGAGCAGATCTGCTTTGGCTCTTGACCGAAAGGGAATCTGACTTTACACTCCAAGGCCAGCAGACAGTTTGGGAGTGCTGTGGCAGTGGGGTGTGGGGCTCGGGGACAGTGGGTGACGTGGCTGTGAGTGGCGTGGCTGGGGGTCTGTGTGACATGGGGCTGGGGGGCATGGGCGCTCTCCCAGGTGCTGCCCAGGAGCCAGCACAGGCAGAGCCGTGGCTGACACTGGGTGTTCCTGGCCCATGTGGCAGCGTGTCCAGCAGGCTGGCACACCTCTCCTGGTGTGCTTCCCCTGCCGTGGTGCAGGCAGCAGAGCTGGGATTCATTTTCCGTTTGCTATGGTCCCATTCATAAATGCCTTTCAGATTGTCCTAGAGCAAGAACTTCTTCTGCCCACCTGCTAAACCAGCCCCAAGCATGCTTCATGACATTGACTGCCTGGTTCTCCAGGTCCTCTGACTTAAAAATCTACTGTGATACTGTTTGAAAGTGTATTTTTCATGCCCTGGACAGAATCTTATAGTTCAGTATAGTTAGGACTATTCCTTTTAATCCTTCTTCAAGTTTTATTGTTGTGGTTTTGTTTGGTTTTTTTTCCCCTTGTGTGAGAGCTATCAGCAATGTGACATCCTTGCGCTGTCTCCATTTATTTCAGCTGCAGTTCCCTGACAGGGCATAGAATTCCATTTACAGTGTCATCTCTGGGTGCCTAACACTATGTTGATTAATGGTTGCATTGGGGATTTTTCAGAGAATGGAGGTGAGATAAGTTAGCTAAAAATGTGTCATTTTGGTGTGTGCCACATTACTGATAGAGATGAAAGGTGTGAAAGAGATGGTGGTTACGTGTGTGCCCACCTTATCACAAATTTGCTTGTGTGGTGGTACTCCCAGAGTGTGATGTGCAACAGCAGAAAAATAAGATGCCAAAAGATGGGTGAAATTACGGGATTTTTTGGACAGGAAATGTTAATCACTGGCTGCTTTGCAAGTAAGAGTGCTAACTATTGTGGGCTTTTTTCTACAAAAAATACTACCATCTATACAGTAATTTCTACTTTCTATGCAGTAATTTAAGGTGCCACAATCTTGATTTCCTGACAAGTTTCCTCAAGCACTAAGAGTATTAAAGAGTCCATTCCTGTCATCCAAGGGTGGCTAATAGACACGTCGCTGAGGGTTGTATTAGATATTTCCAATAGTACAGCACAATTAAGAGCTATTTTGATCACTATGAAGGCAGCAGTTGGACGTCCTGAAGAAGTTACAGTGGATAAAAGATGGTGTGTGATGGTCAAGAGCTCTCAGCTCTACCACAGAGATAGCTTTGAGTTTAATTACTGCAGGGTTTTTGTGATGCCCTCAGTAAGAGGGACTTAAGGCAGTGAATACCCAGCACCATGACCCAAGCTGACCAAATCCAGAAACCAACTATGGAAACAGTGATATTTTCCAGAGGAAGAAGTAAGTTCTTTTGCTCCAAACATTTCACAGTATTCCTCTTAACAACCTACTTGGAAGTTATGCTCGTGACACTGTAGGCTTTTTCTTTCCAATCTTGTTTGGATTTGGTGATGCTCTTTTTTGTGCTTTTTTTAGTGAACATGATACTATGTAAAATGCTGTTGCTATGTTCTGGAGAGGACTAGTGTGTGTTTTTTTGGCCCCTCAGTCTTATTTACAGGTAATTCCAAAAATACTACTATCAGTTTAGCAAGGGAAATGTCTTCCCCTTGTTTAGATCTACTCCATGCTAAGCACAGACCTGTTTAGATAAAGCTAATTAGAAAACAGGAACCATAGGGATGTGTCTGAGCTGGTACCCAAATCAGACCTAAACAATAGTTGCTTCAGTGTTTTGGGGATTGTCAGGATTCCCCTGAGGCTGTATGGAAGAAGAGTTGGGTGCCTTTGGTGCAAATCTAGTGACTAGTCCAGGGGTTAGATTAGTCGCCCATTTGTTCAGAGAACGTGGATCTGCATCCTCCTTAGCCAAAGAGGTTCCGACTGCAATGCTCTCCATTTTATCTGGCAGACACAACTATTGCCTGAGGCAAATGTGGCTTTTTAAGGATGTGGAGGAACAGCTGCAATTAAGTGGGACTTTTCATTCCATAAAAAGAAGAAAATACATTTCTGTACTCTCAAAGTGTGTTTTATCAGATCTCTAATCTGATCATCAATTTTAATTTCCTTGAAGCTTTGTGTAATATGGAGGAACTTTGGAAGGTAAAGTAGGTTGCACTACCCAGTGGGCCATTATTTCTCAAAGAAAACTCTTGAGTCAAAGTCAGAAAAATTTTCCTGTTGGATGCCTTTCCTCACCTCTGTTTTGAAGCAGGATGTTGGTTTTTTGATCTTTGAGTAGCGTTTCAGGAAAATACCTGATTCTTATTGTGAGGTCTTCATTCTAGAGGTTGTGCTGTAATTTTGGTATCTCTGAAAGTTTTTTTCTCAGTATTATTCTGTGCCAGTATCTTTAATGTAGTACTTTTTAAAATTATTCTAAATTTTATTTTCTGCCATGCAGAGGCTGTTTTAGTTATTGTCTTGTTAATGCCCCTCCTTTAAACACCAAATGTATGTAATTCTTGATCATGACTTCAAAACACCATTATTGCGCTCTTATTTTCAGCCTGTTTTCTTTCTTAAAAAAAACCAAACCAAATTAAAAAATCCGTTTAGAATGAGTGAGTCATACTATCCTGTTGTAGGAGTGTTTTATTTGTTAGGAACTATTCTTATGCACATTTGCTAGATTTATTACCCAAGAGTTACTTGGGTAACCGGTGCCTGTAACGAGCAGAACACATTGAGATTCCTAAGGAGTGGTCCAAGAATAGGTCGATTCTTTTTTCCTCTTTCAGGCCTTGCTAATAATTTAGTCTCTTTCCTGTGTCTTCTTCCTTTCACTATCACTAAAGGATATTTATTAGACATGTCCATTACCTTATTCTAAAGGAGCCTTCATACTCCAGCAGGGCTTTGAATGTGGAGGAAATTAAATTTAAGGTAATCTTTAGGGAGTTTTTTGTCCTCTTAAGTCATTTCAAAAGAAAAGGGCTTCTGAATTATGTGGAGTTTAAAACCATGTGAATTCCTAGTGACTGAAACAGAAAGTAATAATAATCTTTCTGTAGACAGAAACTGCTTAGTTTTTCAGAGTTGAACAGATGTGCTGTAGAGGAGAAATTTTGTTGTTGAAGCAGTATGTTACAGGTGAAAACTGTTCAGTTCATATGGTTTAAGTAAGATAAAAAAGTGTATTGATTTATTTATGGTATGTAATTAGCTAGCAATCACTGAACTATGCTTTTAGACTTAATATCAACAGTACAACAGACAACCACAATACCTGCCATTTATAAAATGGTAACAAGTTAATTTAAATTAATTTCTGAATCACTTTCTGTATCTGATCCAATGTGTGCCACGTGCACACAGACACCACAGTGTCTCACAGGTCATTGGTGTGTAAGCTCCCCTCATCTGAGTGTACAGGACCCTGTGTCCACACACCCTTGCTTAGGAGACTTGGGTACCCCCATATAAGCCTGGGGCCCCACCACCACCTCCTGCCCACCTCCAGGAGGAGACCCAGCACTCCAGGGTGTGGGTTCCAGGGGTGCCCATGGTGGCTCTGAGGGAGCTGAAGGTGGCTGCTGGGGGTACCCACAGGGTGGGGAGTGGCACTGCCAAGCTCCAGCAGAGCCTCTGATGCCATGGGACTTCATCAGACTCCATGTCACACAGCCCTGATGGCTGCTGCTTTCACTCCAGATTTTCTGCCCGTATTACAAGTGTTAAAGCTTTTTTCATACCTCTTTTCAGGATGGGTTCTTCTGTTTGAAAACTGTCATGGTATTTTCCTAGTTGCTGTTTATTCCAGCTGATGCACTGCCTTCCTTTTTCATGGGTTCACTTGGGGCAAGTATTCCCCTGACAGTTCGGGCACACTGTTTGCACTGACATCTTTATATCAGCAGGCACTGTCATCTGGGCCCCTTGCCTAGGGTGGGCTGTGCAAGCACCTCTAAAAAATAAATAATACACAATAAAAAATGTAGTTGGTCTGGAAGAGTTTCACAGGTCAATGAAGTGTTACATTTTGTCTCCAGGTGCCGAAGAAGATGAGGATAGTGCAGTGATAACAACATCCAGAACACTTCCAAAGTTACCAACAACTAGTGATGCATCCAGGGCTGAGACCACCACAGTGAAAATGCAGACCAAGGTGCCTGCACAAACAAAGGTGTGTGGCTGGGGAGCAACACAATTTAAAATGGTTCCACTGTACACTCTGGCTTGATGTTAAGTCTTTTATTTATATGGATTAAAAAGCACCCCCAAACTTTACTTAATGCTACTACAGCCTGCCAAATGACTACAGAGCTGTTTGTTTTCATTCCTACTAGAAAGTCTGTATGGGAACATCTGGATTTCACATGAAAGAAAAGAAAGGTGCAAAATAAGAATTTTGATAAGAATCATGATACACCAGACAGTTTCTAAAGATACTTTTGAGTCTGAGCTGTACCTTTTTTACATTTCTCAAAGAGTTATTAAAAAATTCTGTGTGAAACTTCCCTTCTCAAAGGAGAATGCTGTATGGTTCGGCTGTAGTTTGAATACACGGCAGGTTCCATTTAGTTTCTTAATATTTCCTTCTACCACCATAGATAATACTGTCTAAGTTACCCTCGAAGGTGCTCTGCATATAACATATCTGATGTGTTAATTTCAGAATTATTTCATTCAAAGGCTGTTATTTTGATAAACACAGGCGATATTAACAGCTGTTTGCTAAATGTACTTTTGGAGGTTTTAAACTTATGGGCAGTGTTTTTCATTCTGACATTCTGACAACAAATAGATCCAATTACAGTGTCTAGACCAGCTTTCTGTGCTCTAAAAGCTTCCTATGTGTTGCATTAGCCGGCATTGTGCAGTATGTGTGTGGAGCCACAGCTACGTGACGGCCACGGCAGGCAGTGGCTGGTGCCAGCTTGTGGTCTGCCCTCTCTGTAAGCAATGCTCAGTTTGGTTTTTTTTTGTGCCACAGTCACCTGAAGAAATTGATAATGAGGAAAAGCCTGAGATGGATGCTGAGAAAAAGAGCGATGAGCCAGGGGACGACACCGACGTGTTCACTCAGAAGCATTCAGAAAACCTCTTCCAGAGAACAGAAGTTCTGGCAGGTGAGGCAGTGTTTCCCAAGGTCTATCTCACCAGAAATAAAACAGAAAACAGAGGGGATCCACATCAAATAATGCAAACTCAACATTTGAGTTTTCTTGGTAGATTCATAGTATTAAATGCATTAGTACTAAGCACATTCATAGTGGGTAGCCAGTGGTTGATTTGATGAGAATGAATTGGGTATCTTGTGGAAATATTTATAATAGCGAAGTCTGTTGCTAATTAATTTGATGCCCACAAGTCGAATACTGCTGGCTGAATATCTGGCGTTTTCACAGTTCAGAAAAGGAGTTGAAATTTGATTGATGCTTGCAATGAAGAAATATATTTCTCACCTCCCAAGAGCACATTGGTGTCTGGCCCATTTGGTACAAATGAACAGTGCCTGGGAGGAGCTCGTTGCAGGGATGGCTGGATGGAAAAGGATGGATAAGCACAATCCATTAGGGTGCAGATACCGCTAAAGATAAAGAGGGTCTATTTTTATGCATAACCCAGGGAGGCACAAGCTGGCCACCAATGTCTTCACTACCTGTGAGATTTTTTTTTTTGGCCTAGGGACAGCATTTACAGGTATACTTTCCCCCCACGTATTAGGAAGGGGAGTTGGGAGCCATGAAAATCACACAGTTTTGGACCACATCTTCCTACGAGCATCAGGATGTGAAATAGCCTTAAATCCACATCAGAGGAAGAATGTGGGTTTCCTCTTGAAGTCTGGTTGGGAGTTGATACTTTCCACACACTCACAAGTGCCTGAAGTGTCGTCTCTTATTATTCATCAATAGGAAGTTTATTTCAGCCTAGAGTCAGAGTGAAAACTGACAGAGAAAAGGAAAAGCCCATTTCTTAGCTAAGGTAACAAAATCTTTTAAAGTTGAAAATGTAACTGTTGAAAAATGAGTTTGAAAGACAGCTTTATGCTCTGGCAGTACTAGTGGTCTTCTTAATTGAGGTTTTGAACAAAATTTAATAACCTTTTTAAAAGCGTGGGTTGTTGGATCCCTGACTTGTAAGTGGAATGTCGTTTTAAATGATTGACTTCATGAATGCAAACAAGCTTTCTGACAGTATATTTCAGGATACTAATGATGAAGACAGTTGCATAATGGGAGCCCTTTCCTGCAGTTTGAAAATAATAGCAAACTCATTGTGTGAGATGAACAAGAAGTATGGTGCTAAACTTGTTTTAGTGGCATATTGTGAATCTCTGTTTCTTTGATTACAGCTGTTATTGCTGGCGGAGTTATTGGTTTTCTTTTCGCAATCTTCCTTATCCTGCTGCTGGTGTATCGCATGAGAAAGAAGGATGAAGGCAGTTACGACCTTGGTGAACGTAAACCATCCTGTGCTGCCTATCAAAAGGCACCTACTAAGGAGTTTTATGCATAAAATTCCTATTTAGTGTCTCTATTTATGAGATCACTGAACTTTTTTAAATAAAGCTTTTGCATAGAATAATGAAGTTTTTTTTTCATTAAAGAGCCGTTATGGCACCTTTATGATAAAACCCCATTGTATTTAAAACTTTTCACATACTCGTTTAAAAATGTAAAATTAAAACTTAACATTTGCAGTGTTCTGTGAATAACAGTGGCAAAGCATTATTTTATAAAACCATTGATGTTCACTGAATGATTTTTAAAACTTTATGCATAAATATAAAATAATGAAAATTATTGTTTTATCCTATGGTTCAATGAAAGTTGTTTAATTTTTGTCAGCATGTCTCAGATTGATCTTACAAGTTAGTTTTTATTTCATTAATTTATCTGTTTCCAAAAAATACCTTTTTGTAGTTGTCATGGTGCAATTTGTCTTCAGATAATTCAGATAACAGTAACTTTTAGTGTAAATGTAATTTTTCAGCTATGTAAACTTTAACCTCCACTTTGTATAAATTTAAGTGTCAGAATATCAATTTTACACTTTGCATTGTTTCTCAGCGTACCTGTAGCTTCAGTGAGATTTGTAACAGCAAATTAATGTGTAAAATTGGATTATTACTACAAACTGTATAGTCGTATTCTTACTAAACAAATCTCCTGTAAGGAAGATTTGTAGTAAGCTACTGACGAACCTAAGCAAACCCAAAGACTCTAACAGTATTTTGAGAAGTTGCTGCAGATTTCTATGGCCACTGTATTTGTTAATTATTTGCAATTTGAAGGTACAAGTAGAGGTTTAAATTTTTGTTCTTTAAAAATGCATTTAAGTTGTAAACGTCTTTAAAGCCTTTGAAGTGCCTATGATTATATGTGACTCGTTGCAGACTGGTGTTAATGAGTATATAACAGTAAAAGAAAATGTTGGTATTTTATAAGCACAGACAATTCTAATGGTAACTTTTGTAGTCTTACATGGATAGACAAAATTGTAATTTGGGAACATAAACACTACTGAATAAATCATGTGGCCTAATACTGAGAATTCCATTGTGATATACTTTTGTATGTTTTTCATTTGATGTCTATTTGCTTATGTTTTAATGTCACAGGGTACATCTAGTAGATCTTAAAAATCCAGACCAAAAAAAAGAAAGGCTGTTGATCATGGTGATGCTCACACTGAATTTATTGCTGATGTGGCAAAGAAAGCTGGGAATGTTTAAGTCTTGCATCTGGTGTATTAGTTGTGAGACATTCGACTTTTGCATTATGATTAATGGCAGCATTGACACAGGCCTGTTCTTCCTGCAAATATTGTTTTCCCTACTGTAAAATTCAAATGAGTACCCCAGTTCGTTTACTGTGTGTATTTGTTTTCAATTTGTTGTTCGGGTTTGTTTTTTCCCCTGTTCCTTTGGAGAATTTTGGTTTATTCTGCTCAGACTCCAGTGACAAGTGGAATATCTTCATAAGAGAAGAAAGAAATATTCCGAATAGAAGATAAAAGTCTCTGTTGCTTAGACCTTAGACAGGTGCTGGATAGAGGGGCACAGGGAGAAGACCATAGTCTGCCTCCTTATATTATGCTTGGTAACAGACAAATGGCTTCGTCTTCTGCTCTGTTCACCTTCTCATTTTTTATTTTTGAGATTTCTAAAATACAGGTGTTCAGGATGTCAAGCTGAAGTGCTTTTTGGAAATGGCAATGTATTGTAAATAAGATCTGGTAGCTCTTCAGATAAGAGTTGCGCAACTTGTATTTGTTGCTGTCCCAAGTTCAGTGGTCATTTAGGAACAAACGAATGCTATCCTGTGCTAAAATATTTAATATATTGCTTTTTTCTTACACTTAACTGGCAAGTTTTTCAAAGCCATACAAGTTCAGCAAGTAAAAACAGGGTAAGAATTTAACAGGTATATCTTGTGCAATATTTAGTGAACTTCAATTAGTAAAATAACTGCTTGAAATAACTGTGCCAAGAAAAGAAAATTTCTGGCAAATGCTGTGCCACTGCTGTAAAATAAAGCATTTGTTAAAGTGCCAAAATAAAGTCTACCATGCCTAAACTAATACTTTATTTGTATAGTCTGACATCCAGTTTTTTGAAGCCCACTTTGCGTAAGGTAGTAGATCTGAATTTCTTTCAAGGGTGCAATGAATATTGCTGTAAATATAGTTATAAATATTAAACACCAGATAAACTGTCTCCTCCTTCATAAGCAAATTGATAATAAGTAGCTGTTTTGATTTTATTTATGTGTGTTAGACTCTGACTCTATATCTAGTGTACAGGCCACTTTATCCAACATAGACATCTGTTGTAATTATGCAGACTACCAAATATTCTGGTTGTCTGGTTCCTCCTGCATCTGTTTACAAACAGAAGCAATGGTAAATTTTCAGCTTTATTTCACCATTTGCATTTTTTTCCTTGCACATTCATTATCCACTGTTATATGCAGAAGAGTTTTAATGCTTCAGCTGTGTACGTGGACCTGAAATATTGCAGTCTTCCCACCCTCCCTAACAAAAATCTGCAACTTTTGAACATGCAGTAGGTGTTTTAATAGGATTTATTATCTCATGATCTTTTTGCCTTTCTGTTTTCAGTGCCAAACCATACTATTAGGGGAAAACTCTAACAGAGCTATTATCTTGGTTATAAACAGAAGTTCAGTTTTCATCAGTCTGAAAACCAGTCTGATGCAGACACTCGACTTCCAGCAATGCTGTTCAGAAGAAATTGGCAGCCAAATCTGTGTCTCTTATGCTGAGGCTTCCTAGCACGAGTTGGTCTTTGGTTTCCCTTCCCTTTTGTTCTCCACTTCCTGGATGTGTTTCTAGCAATACTCTGGCTGCTTGTGGATGTTGCTGGGCAGCCTCGGTGCCAGGCTGTGGGTGCTGCGCCACCTGCCCACAGCTAGCCATGGCTTTTCCTAGAGACCCTCGGCTCTGCTCTGCTGGAGCCGCTGGAGCAGCTCTGGAATTCCTCAGCAATCTGATACAGCGTCTCCTTGTGATTGATAGGCTCCAGTGTTTCTCAAAATGCCATTTTGCTTTGATTTACCCTGGGTTGTAAATTGTTATTTCCTCTTAGATTCTTAGTAAAAAAAGCTAAATGCAACTAATGTAAAGCTTACGTTGAAAAAAGGCTCTTGCCTTTGCTTTGTGCATGGCAACATAACTTCAGAAGTTGAGTACATGGTTCCTCTGCTTGCCAGCTGAGTGAATTGTAGCTCATGTTTACAAGCTGCATAGTTAGCTTTTTCTTCACTTCAAGCATTGCACTTCATTAAAATAGGATAAATTAAAATAAAAATTGTCCTCTTGCTTCTCCTAGCAAGAGTGTAGCATATTTGTAACTTCGACTGGTTGTTCCTTTTTTTTTTCCTTACAACTATGTATAGAAATGATGGTGAAGCGCAGTCTTAAATGACAGATACTATTTTTAAGCAACATATGGAATACAGGAAACTTTTATAAGGAAACAAGTATCCAGATAAACATTAAATAAAAACTGTTGGAGTGAGGCAGATGATACTATACTGAGTATTATGTATTTTGCTTAAGTAAGCAAGTGAGAAGGCAGGGAGGAATCCAAGGAGGAAAGTCCTCTATGGAAACTATTACTCTTATAGATGGAAATAATAAAGCAAATTTTTTTAGACTTGCAGTCAGTTATATTTGTTAATCAGCACTTGCTTAATCAGACCAGCATAATTTCCTTTAAGGAAATTTTTGTTGTCCACTTTTAATGAGCATGAATATTAATTTTGTTACATTTAAGCTCTTGGCTGTGTGTCCCAGAGCTCTGGACTTTGTTGTGAAAACTCCATGCTGGGAACCTTTAGAGTGTTGCCTTTCCAAAACTTTCATCAGGTTCAGCAAACACGACTTTGCTGTCCAGTTCATCTGAGAAAAGACACAGCTTGTGTATCGCTCCCTGGCATGTCTGCTGGTTCTGGGATGGTTCATGGCTGGAGCAGGAGAGGGGGATGCTGACATGTGCATTTGATTTCCTCACGACTCTCGGCCTGACCAGGCGCTGGGTTCAGCTGTGTGGGTGGGAGTGGGGGAGCTGTAACCCAACCCTGCCAGGGGAAGAAAGATGCTTTGCTGAGGTTTCTTCCTCTGTGAAGTAAAGTAAGTTGTGTATTTTTTGCTTCAAAATCAAATAAATGATAAAATTTAAGCTCAGTAGAGCTATAAATGGAGATGTGGGTGCCTGCCCTGGCTGCTGTGAACCAATTTCACGTGTGCATTAGATGTCCTGGGCAGCTGCTTACGTGGGTGGAAATCTGAAAATCCCTCTGTGTATTTGCAGTATCTGAGTTTAGTTTCTAGTGGGGATGAGGGGGAGGGAACAGGGCTCATTTACAACTGCAGACATTAATTGAGGGCGAGTGGAAAGAAGGCAGGAAGAGAAACTGTCCTGACAGCCCGTTTTCCATTGAAAGTTACAAGGCATTTTGTTTTCTTGAGTTGTTACCATTGTACTGAAATTGTCCTTCACAGAGAGAATCTATGGGCAGGAGAGTGAGCAGGTGCTGGTGTCATACCCTGAGAGACACTCCTGGTTGCACACAGCTTCCCAGCACATCAGAGATGTTGCCTATCACAGCTTCTGCTGGTGGCTCGGCCCAGATGGGAAGTTTTCACAACATCGGACTCTTCTGATACATGTTTTTATGGCATAGCTTGCAGAACTCTTTAGTTTTTTAGTTCACATTGGAGCTTTAAATCTGTAGATGTAATCTGTAAAATGCTATCGTTTGACTGGTGCTGAGGGCCTCTGTCTCTCATGACCAAAGGTCAGGGCCAAAGAATTCCTCCAGCCTGGCAGTTCAGCGCTGGCCTGGAATAAGAGGAAGTAGGAATGCTTGTGAAAAACTTCCAGAAAAATACTGCAAAACCTGTAATAGTTTGTTGAAAATAAACAGAGCCCAAGTTCTCTGTAAGGGGTGACTTTAATTAATTTAGATTTCTTCTGGGGCATTATGCAGGGTTTTTTCCCATGAATTTTTATTTGATGAATGCAGTGGAAGCTTCTGATATTTTTCTATGTTTAATCCAAGCGCTGACGTATAAGGAAAAATAATTCCACCAGGCAACCTACTTGAAGCTTATCTAGTGGTGGGAAACTAAGTTCAGTGGAGGAAAAAGTTCTGTGTCCTAGTTACCCACCCACCTTGTATGGCCATATGTAGTCCTAGAGTGTAAACAAAGTTTGGTACCCATTTTCCTGAGTTCCTGTGGTGGAATAGGAGCTTTCTCTAAACACTGCAGGTCCCCAAAGGATACCAAAGAGAAATGAGAACAGACTTTATTTTTGATGTTTTTGTGTCATAACCCATAATACTAGCACTCATCTCCTTCCTACTCCCCTTTCTAAATATAGCAGTGGGGAGAAGTCAACAACTATCACACCAAATGGTAGTGAAGGAATGTAAAACAGCCCAAAGTTCAGTTTTCATCATTCATCCCTATAATTTTCAGTACCACAGAGCTAACACAAGAGTCTCTTGTGAAAAGAAGAGAAGCAGAGCATGTGCTTCCTTGTGGAGCAGCCCACAGTGCCAGATGAGTTAATGCTGACGTGGGGAAAGTCTCAGATGACAGAGGGAATGGCTCTCTCCGGCTCAGACCAAAAACCTTGAATGAAGAACCTTGCCCTGCTGTATTGCCTCATTGCCAGGCTGGCGTCTGTGCCACTTCACGATGGTGAGCCAAGACCTCAGGAGCAGTTCTAGTAAATCTTCATGATCTGAGCTCCATCCCACAGGAAAACCTTCCCTGAGAATCACTGTAAGCTTAAATTATTGACTACAATCAAAGCAGCAGCTAGAAACTCATCTTTAAATCATGAGTTTTCACCTTGTTTTGCATGTGTTCAGATATTTTCCTAAAAAAAATTAATTTTTATTGGCTGGTAAACAAGATGGCTTGTTAACTCACTATTTAATCTTTACGCTAAATTTTGCTCTGCAGTACTACAGACTGTTTTCATATTTATACTGTTAAAAAGTTCAACTTCCATTTTTTAATATTTTAGTTTTTCCATTCTGTTATGTTAAAATGGTAAATAACTATTTATTTACCAGCTAATTCAGTTTATAGCTTTTACTTGTTTCAGCTTGCTTTTCAATGTAAATTGAGAATTCATTATGAATGCATAAAATTAACACTTCTTATAAAGTAAAATATATTAGGCCCATCAGAACAAAGATTAGCAAAGCTATTTTGACTATAAAGCACATGTAATTATTGTAACTTATTTATTAGGCAGAAGCATTTCTGCTGGTTACTGAATTGGGTAATTCCAATCACAGTGTCTGTAAATACTTTGGAACCAGCAAGTCTCAATGTATCTTCATTTTTTCCTGTAAGTTGGAGGAGTACAAGGTTTCCAAGGTTTTTTTCAGCTTCTAAGTGGTTTTATAAAAAAAAAAAAAGGCCTGAAAAAAAATTTTACCCACAGAAGAGCTGTCAAAGTCTAAAGTTGTCTTTTATCATCTCAAAAATTGGTTACAGGTGCCCAGCCATGTGACTTCTCCCAATTCATGGTTTGATTTTTGTAACAGCTCTAGCAATAGAAATCATCAATTTTTCTCTTCCAGTCTGTGCTTTTTATAACATACTTTCAGCCACTAAAAGCCAAGCAGAATTTTACTTTAACCTTTCCTAATGGGACTTTTAATGCAGATTCTGAAATTCCATAGACCTGTTCAGCTCTGGCTCTTCTAAGAAATGCTGTATCTGTTCATAAAGAAGCAATATGTTCTTTTAGACAATCTCTCAATATATAAACTTTTCACTTTTCACCATGTTTATCAAAACTTTCAAACTGTGATCAGACAGGCTTTGCAAATTTGAGTAGGCATCATGTAATCTTCTAAATATATCCCGTAGAGGATCAGGACTCCAAAATTTTAGTTAGTTTTAGAAGTAGCACATTGACTCTCTTGCAGAGTCACATTTTTTTGAAGTTCAAATGATTAAAGCTTGACTTGAGCAGCCTGATCAGAGTCTTACAGTTAAACCTAGAATGAAATATTGGTAAAACTAGGTCTCAAAGCATGAATCCACACACTGAGTGGTGTCTGTGCTCAAAACCTGTCACAAAATAAAACACCCCTCACTTTTGGGCCTGTTCAGATGATAACAAGCTATTTTAGCACACAGTTTCTGTCCATCTGTCTAGTATCTGCCACTCCAAGAATGCTTCCCTTCCCAGTAAAATCTCTGGCTGAAGCCTACTGAGAGAAGTCACACTCCTGCTCAGCCTCCCATCTGCCTCTGTTAGATGGAGATTTAATGTCCACATCCTGTGTGAACACTGTAATGTGTTCATAGAATCATGGGATAGATGGCTTAGAAGGGACCTTAAAGATAATCTCGTTCCAACCCCCCTTGCCCTGGGCAGGGACACCTCCCACCAAACCAGGTTGCTCAGAGCCCCATCCAACCTGGCCTCGAACACTTCCAGTGATGGGGATGGGGTGCTGTTCAATACAGTTCAATTCAGCCCAAGTCCAGAAATAAAGGATGTATTTTATGTGCATTTTAAAAACTATCCATGGATTTAAACTTGTCTGGGAGAAATATGGGTGGAATAAGTCAAACTTGGATTTTGAGTAAGTTGAACCTGGGTTTTATCCTAAAATAAAATACTGAGAAGAATAAAGCCACCTAGCTCTAGGGGAGAGAGTTCTTGAGAGAAACTGTAATTTAATTGCTTCATTGTAAGGAAAGCTCTTTAGAGCAGTATTTAATGTATTTTTTGATGCAAATAGTTGATAATTGATGTCAGACATTCAAATACCTTTGCTTTGTAAACACACGAGTGGAAGCAGGCCCATGTATATTGCTGGACCAATTGCTATTTGAAAACTGAAAATCCATAGGAATGAACAAGGAAGGCTCCTTGCACTCCTGGTTTTACATCAGGTGCCCATGGCTTTGTTCTCCATCCATGGCAGCACAAGTCACACAGTTGATAAGGACATTCAAGTTGGAACATGTTCCACCAATTTTTACCAAAACCTGTCTGTGGCATGGCAAACCCATTGCCCTGTAAGAAAACTTGTAGTAGTCTGCAGGAGAAATCACCCTGTCATACTATGTCTTAGTAGCAAGTTTTGCTGCCATAACTTTTGTGGGGTCCTGAGTTGTTGACATTTTTATGTCCCTGGAGCATGTCTGTTCATCGTGGCTTTTTTGAGATGCTGCATGCCCTTGCTGCAAGAGGCTGTAACAGCAGCAGGGCCTGCAGTTGCCAGGAGCATGCATACAGTGGCATTTTGCTACTGGCTATCTTGGCTGGTATTACTCAGAGAGGAGATTTCACTTTGGCAGGAGAGGACTCATTTCGTTGGCTTGTACCAACTTTTGTTGGCTTATATGAGCAATGTATAGAAACTTGAGACAACTAATGCTGACTTCTGACAGCAAAGCTGCATTGCACTGGGCAGGCTGCAGCGAAGATGTGTCCCAAGCAAGTACACCCGGCCAACTCACTGCTGGCAGATGTTCTGTTCTCACCTGATCATCTGCTCTTGATACCTGAAATAAACAAGTCTCTGACACAGCAGCAGAAAAGCAGACAGACCTGTGTAGAAAAATACATGTTTTGAGGTGCTTGCTATTTTTCTTTCACAATGTCCCTACTTTTTTCCGCCATTCTATGCATTACTAGGATATATTATTTGCTGCTAGGCTGCATAAATGGAGACATATAAGTCAGGATCAAACT
The DNA here is from genome assembly GCA_013397795.1 of Orthonyx spaldingii. Taxonomy (NCBI): domain Eukaryota; kingdom Metazoa; phylum Chordata; class Aves; order Passeriformes; family Orthonychidae; genus Orthonyx; species Orthonyx spaldingii. Next base: position 438,314 of record VZTJ01004396.1, read on the forward strand.
TAAACCCTTTCTACAAAGAACTGAAGAACAAGTATTCTTTGAAACTTACAAGTAATTCTTTTCAGCTCCTTTAACTGAAAAAAAAAAGAGGAAATAAAAGCTGAAGTTTGCATTAATTAGCAGTCTGTTTTTACCTGCCTACAGTGCAAAGCAACAGAGAAAAACTTTAAATGAAGAAAACATCTTGTAGTGGTACTAAAATCCAATGTGGACCTAAAGGACACTGACTCAAAAAATAAAAAGTGTTATGCTAAGGTAAATAAATGTCATAAAATGAAAATTGAGACCATACTCCTAAACACGGGTACTGGTATATTGGTAATTCCTTCAGTCTGGTACAGTGTGCTCCCACTTCAAACACCTTTTGTATTTGGACCTGTGCTGGCAGCTTTTCAAAGGCATCTCATACTTTGTTCCCTCCCCCTCCCTACTTTGCATAATAATTAGTATGTGAATATGCTTGTGATTTCTTCTTATTATTTTAATATAGTCACATCTTAGAGACTTCAATAAAGTTGGAGGAAAACCAAACCAGTCCTTGCTCCAAAAGCCATGCAGTCTAAATGGAGTTGAAAACCAAAGCACAGCAAAGTAGGATCAC